>CABFOQ010052713.1:0-13230 GCA_900660455.1 Gephyroberyx darwinii
TGTGTGCATGTGGGTGCATATGTATGTGTTTGTTATGTGTGGGTGTGTGTGTTTTGGGTTTCTGATTATGACCTATGAACTATGAAGCTATCACCCACTGTTTTCATAAGCACACAACACGTGGGCATTTGCAGGCATGCTCACATAATGTGCATCTAGATAGCATATCAGTCTCTGTCTGTCTAAATGGTTTTGTGTGTGGGCGCAAGTTTACATTTGTGTGTGAATGTGTGAATATTTTTTTGAATGTCTAGTTTGTGGTATCTTTGTGGGGGAAGTAGGAAGTAGGAACCAGTTTACTTTGCATATTATCCTGAAACATAACATACATATAACTCTCACATTTAATCACTATATTCTTGAGAAATGACACAACTAGAGCTTCTGAGATAAAGCATTTCATGTGGTGTGGTGTTTCATTTATGAAAGAGAAATCCAAACAAAAGAATAACAAACAGAACAAAATTAGCTTCTCTCAATACTGAGTACTGGCTGAATTAGTCTTCCATGCTTTTGGCACGTTCTGTTTGATAACATTTGTGATTTCTCAAGAACTCAGGAGGGAACATTGCCAAAGTCACCACTGAGGGTGGATTACTTGGAAATAAGTCAAGGAATGTTCAGTTTAGATTAAGGGTATGCATGCTGGAGTTGTGGGTGTACTAATACATATTTGATCATCTCTATAAAGAGTACAGGATCAGCTAGGAACAGTGGCTCTGTAACAAGTAGGGGTGCAATATCCTGGTTGTATGTTTTCAAATATTCACAGAGTTTCTTTACAAAAAAAGTTACATGGAATTGGAAAAAAATATATATATATATATTGCATGGAAGAACTTCACCATAGAATATTATGGATTATTTTTACTTTTTATGTTATAGTTGAATTCATAGCTTTGAAAAAGCCATGGAAAACAAATGCATGTCATCGTTATGGATTCCTGAAACAGCCAATAATGCCTGAGACCACACGAGAAGTGACTACATGTTAGAAAATGATGTTATACCAAAGTGGGATATCAGTGAAGAAGCAAGGAATAAACTTAGCTTTCAGTCCCCAAAGTAAGCCTCCAATTCCTTGTCAATGATGCAACTCCTGATTATGTCTCTTGATAACATCACAGGTTAGAGCCTAGTTTCTCTGATTTCTTTCTTTGGGAGGGATTCTAGAGATCTAAAGATCTAGAGCTAGATCTAAAGTCATGGTAAAAATATGTAAACTCTCTTCTATAGTTGGATTTTCCATTGCAGTCAGTATGCTGTCAGGTGGTGAATTGGGCTGTTTGATTAGTTGTGCTTTGCAGTACTGAGGCAAGGAACAACCTGGGAAAATGACAGCAATCTTTAGATTGCAATGCAACAAAAGCAGTTAGATCTGAAAAGGCAAGAAAAGAAGGCTGGTGAATGGGGAGGAAAACATGTCAATAAAATATCTTGGAATGTAGATGACAAAATAGGCCTGATGGTTTAAAACACATTAAAACATAAGGATGATGGCTCTGGACGATTTTCTCTGAACAAATTAACATTTAGAAAGAATAGGAGAGGGCAATATTATCACAGCATGGTAAGATACATGTGCTGACAGATTGCTCTCTGACTTGCAGTCCCTCTGACAATGTGTCTCACGCCCCCCCAAGTGCTCAAGGTGAAATTTCTGTAGGTTCTTACTGGGGATTAAAAATCTGTTCCTCCTGTTACGATTGGGGGACATTTTGTGTTGTTAATCAATTTTAACATAAGCAGCAGAGTAAAGTATCTATGCAGAGTAAGAATGAACAAACATAGAAAATGGCAGCAATCTCTGGTAATGATAGGTCTGCGAAGGTGGTGGCACTGAAAGCAGTGGTTAGGGATGAAAAGAAGATGACAAAGAAGATAGGAAGCTGATGAATGGGGAAGGAAACATGTCAGCTGAAGTCTGAGTGTTGAAATGTGGTGACACATCAATAAAATTGGCCTGATGATTTAGAAATGTATCCAAACGTGGGAATGATGGCTTACCATCAAGTCTATAAGGAGTAGTTCACAGTGACTGTTTACATGAGGCCTGTAAATCTGCTCACTGACCCCACTTCCAAATGAACCTGCCTCTCATATATATGTATTATATATGTTGTTTGTGTATTTGAGTCGAGGAGCTTTTTTGCTCCTAGGTATCACAAGTATGTAATGTTTATGTGTATGTGTGTGTGAGAGGGTAAACAGTGGAGTAAAAAGCTTTACTGACTGTTGATCTGGATGATGTGTACGTATGTGTGTGAGTGAGTGAGGGGGTTTGAGTGAGAGCCGCAGAGAAGTACAACCCATTAGCCTTGTTTAGTATTTGGGTCAGAATGTATGTGTGTGAATCTGAATGGTGAAGGAAAGGATTCCATTAGGTCTGTTTAGCTATGTGTGTGTGTGTGTGTGTGTGTGTGTGTGGTTGAACCCATTAACTGAGTAAACCACCCAGGATGATTGCAGTGTCGACTGGGCTTGCTGAAGCAGTGACTGCTCAGACCAGCAGTTCTTCCCCTTTTTAATGTCATGGCACGCTTACACAAGACCCCAAATTCCAAGCCACGCCTAATTATTGATTGTTTGGAAATGTCACGTCAATCTTAGCACATCTGTACAAGAGAAGATGCAAAAATGTGACAACATGACCAGTTGCTGGCAAAAGAGCAAATAAAAAGCCATATGCTAATTTCAGTGTGTTTCATTGACTTTGACGTGATATTTTTGGTCGCTCGGCACCAGGGAGACTGTCCTTCAACCAGAAGGCCCAGGTTCAAGCTCCTGTGTGTTCACAGCTCCAGGGGTGTTGTTCTGTAGCTGTTGTGCTCTGACGTCCCTGTGGAGGGGGGCAAGCCCAAAACCCAAATTCTATGATGCGGGTTTACTAAGATAAATGGTAACATTTTACTCCAGTGTATTATTTTACTCCATTTTATTCCAGTGTATTAACCTGTGTATTGACCTATGGAAA
Source organism: Gephyroberyx darwinii (assembly GCA_900660455.1). Lineage (NCBI taxonomy): Eukaryota > Metazoa > Chordata > Actinopteri > Trachichthyiformes > Trachichthyidae > Gephyroberyx > Gephyroberyx darwinii. The sequence goes on from CABFOQ010052713.1 coordinate 2,975, forward strand.
GGCATTGCAAGTACACAGTAATACTGTGCTTGATTAAAATCACCCCAGTAATGCAGTCAAGTCAAGTTTATTTGTAAAGCCCTCAATCACAGTTACAGTCTCAAAGGGCTTCACAGCGCCCACATTATGAAAACAATAAATGATGACACACAACACTCCCTAACCTTGCACCCTCGCTGAGGACATGGAAAAACTCCCACAAAAACCTGGAAAAAAATGGAAGGGGGCTACTCAGAGAGGGATCCCCGTACCAGGACGATTAGGCGTGCAATGATTGCCAAGGTTGGGCAAACACAGATTGAAATTGAACACAGAATAACACAGTAACACAGTAAGGACACTTGGGGGAAATAGCTCAGTCAGCATCGTGGGAGTGGGGAACCGTGAGGACATCAACACTGCCCAGCCACAGCCACAGCCTGGAAACAGATAGGAGACACACCCATACATACTGCAGACAGACTCACTCACACAGACAGACATGCAAGTCTGTTCAAGTGACAAAATGTCCTTGGTGTCCTGTGTTTTGTTACACCTTGTGAGTACATTAAACGTCAGTGTTCATTTTCATCAATCACTAAACCAGCATTACTGTGTACTCACAATACCTCTCCATAGGTTAATGCACAGGTTAATACAGTAAATTATAGATATATTACCATTCATGTGAGGCTGGTCATTTTTTGTATCCCAGCACTCCAGAGCACCTGTAGAAGGATACTCTTTTTAAGAGCTTTTCAAAGCTTGAATTTGTTGTGGTTTCAATGTTGACATGATTAATTGGGGCCACAGTTTCCTACAACCAGCAGCTGACTTTGTTTAAGTTTCTTCACCATTAAACAATGATGTATGATGAAATTAGTTTGTCTTATTGCAAAGATGAAAAAAGCCAGCTATTATTCTGTTCAAAACATTTAGGGGACCTCCCAGTCTGCAGTTTGTTCAGCTTTAACAAGGCAGCTGGTGGTGCTATTTTCCCTCATTCGTTACTAAAATTACCCCATAAAAGTGCCTTCAAACCCCAACCCAACCTTTTCACTAAAAACAACTGCATGCATGTGAAAGGATGCTACACTCATGTACGCACTTCCATGCTCAGTTAGGCATAAAAGCTGATTTTGCGACATACAATACCACACACATTCTTACAAATATTGAAATTTGCTTCTTCTGTTTCCATGCCAATTTAATTATAGACTCAATCAAGTGTGTGCTGTAATTCTCTTTAAGTCAGTTTTTTTTGTTGGTAAGTGCACTTTTAGCTACCTCGCTTTGAGTAATGGCAATCACAGCTTGTGATTCTGCAAATGGATGGTGCAAGATTCTAGTTATTACTATAGAAACTGGAAGCCCACATGTGCTTTGTACATTTCACTGAAGGACACTACTAAAGGTTGTATAATTGCGTTCTCAAGTGCACACATTGGTTTCTGATATTAATGGGTTGTTGTGGTTTCAATGTTGAGATGATTCATTAGGACCACGGTTTCCTGCAACCACCAGCTCACTTCCTGTAAGTTTCTTAATCATTAAACAATGACTTAGTTTGTTTTATTGCAAAGACAAACAACTAGCTATTATTCTGGTGAAAACCTTTAGGGGACCTTATAGTAATTTGTTCTAGTTTACCAAAGCAAATGGTGGTGCTGTTTTCCCTCACTTTTGTTAAAGTAGCCCCCTAAATCTGCCACCTGGACCCCCAGCCCACCTCAAGCCAGCTCAGTCCTCCGTTCATGTGGTGTTGCCCTTTGGCAAGACAGCAGGGCCGTGAAAGTTTCCTGGTTCGATTCCTATTAAAACTCAGCACTTAGATCAGTCCGGGGATCCTTTCACACCAGACTTCCCAACCACACACACACACATACACACACACACACACACACACACACACACACGCACATAAATCTTGCTTCCGCTCAGTTCTATTTCACTCTGACTATATTGTAGAGCCTGTTTCTGTCTCCCTGCAGAGCTGGAAATACATTTATGGTGCAGGGATGGGGATGAGCAGAAAGTTATATAGGAGAAACAGTCAAATAAATAGGGAGGAAGAGAGAAATATGCTTTAGATGAAATGTAGAAATGAAATATGAATGTCTGACAATTCTCATACTCAGAGAGAGAGAAGCTCAGAAACTGAGTTAACCATAGAAAAAAAACTGTGCTACTATTCACCTGGGAGAATTAGGCGATTTTTTTCTGCGTCTTTCTAGGAGAGTGATGGTAAGAAAAATCTAGAGCTATTTACCTACGGAAAGACAGAGAGAAGATGACAGTGGGAAGAATCAGGAATCGGTTTAATCAAAGAATGATGATTTCTACCGCTGTGGGCGATAGAGATCTGTGTGAGTGTTTGTCAAATCACAGGCTTATGAATTCTCACTCTGTGGGGAAATAAGGGAGATGAGGTGGTTGTTGTACCACAGGCAGCGCTGCATGGAAATAGGTAATGATAGCACATGTATCATCATTGCAGCTTTCACGTAATAACACACAACACAAGACAATGCAGAAATGTGATAATAATTCATTTTGGCAAAGGATTCCTTGTTTGATGACTCCTTGTCCCTTGTTTGATTGGTACAATGTGGAGCGATGGGTAGACTGAGTTGGGCAGAGAGTGGTCTGCAGTGGCAGCCAAGTTGGCTCCATGGTCCTGCTCCATAGCTGTTGTTAAGTAACCTGGGTTTCAGTGCCAGCTGATGATAGCATCTCACCATTGCAATGTCACTGAGAAGGTTGCTACAGGATATTGTTACATAATTTGCAGCCAATACTTTTAGAGAAGAGGCATAATGTTGCCTAGAGTCACTATTACACTGCTGGTGTAATAATCCAATATCTCTACTGATATTGTTGCGCGTATTGCCCAGAGTCTTGTACCATTTATGATGCAAATTTCTGTGTATCCTTGACTTTTGTTATTTGTTAAGTAAATTGCGTGAATGTTTTTTTTCCCTTTAAACTCTGTTTATTGGGTTTCAATCTTTCAGCACTGTTGAAAATGGATTTTACTGAGACAAAAGACTTTGCTGCATGGTTCATCTGTAGAGGAATACTGACGCAGCATGTCAAAAGAAGTCATAAAAGTCATAGGCAGCACAAAGTAAAGGGCATAGGAAAAATTTAGCATTTAATATGTGCAGACGAGTCAGAGCAAATAAAATATAAACTTTTGTTTTTTCAGTCTAATACATTTCTCATTCAGGAAGTAGAAAAGTGCAAATGGTTGAACTGACCTGTATCCTCTCTCCTTGTTGACATTTGGCTATCCAGATACATTGTTTGTGTGTGTGTGTGTGTGTGTGTGTGTGTGTCACAGTTAAATGAATCTGTATTACAGGTATCCTCTTCTGACTGAAGAACTGATCTACTTAATGTTCAGATGTATTAATTAGTTTTAAGTTATCACATTCTCTGATACTAACCTCCTTTCCTCTTGTCTGCTTTGGCAGGATGATTCCATCCAGCAGCAACGACTTCCTGGTTCGTGACCTAGCTGCTGGGCGTACCTACGATCTCTGTGTCCTGGCTGTGTTTGATGATGTCATCACGTCACTGACTGCGACCCGTCCTCTGGGCTGCTTGTCATTCACCACAGACACAGAGTTCAGCCAGTGTCAGGCCTTGCACAGCCACTTCCTGGGTGGGACAATGATAATCATCATTGGTGGGATTATTGTGGCTTCTGTGCTGGTTTTTATTATCATCTTAATGATACGATATAAGGTTTACAGCCACCAAGGGGCAGGGCACGGAAAAGCAGTCATTGGGGCGACTGCGCCAAGACCTCAAAGCAATGGACAAGGAGGAGGCGGGGGACAGGTCCAAGTCCTCCCTCGCTCCGCCTCCAAAATGACTGACAGTCAGGAAGACCAGCTGCTGGGGCCGTCCAGGGCTATGTCACCTAGCAACACCTTGAGAGACACTGTGGCATTGGTGGAGGAGGAGAGCAGTGGACAGAGCATAATGACAAGGACTGACTCCTTGGCCAATGAGGAGTTGCTGTCACCCACCAAGGCCCGTTTCTCCTCCAGGGTTGCCATCGAAATGAAAAGCAGGCCGCCATCTGTCGCCAAAGAGCCCACCTCCCCCAAGGAACTGGCAGGTAGAAAGAAAGCTAGAGAGAAGGAAAGACAGACGGGAGTCAAGCAGCCGAGCAAGAAAGAAGGAGTTCAGAGAGAGATGTAAAGAAGTTGCTGAGAGAGAGAGAGAGAGAGAGAGAGCGAGAGATCAGACAGAGGCAGAGAAAGCAGTGAGAACAAAAAAACAGTCAAACAGAAAGAGATGGTGGATGAGAAATAGACAATGTGCAATTAATGGTGTGAAATTGAGCAAGATAATGACAGAGTGGAAGAGTGAGAAACTGAGTGAGTGTGAAAGAGAGAATGAAGCGGAGAGATGCCTTCCTTATGGACTGGAAGATAGTGAGAGAGAGGGAGAGGCTGAGGCACTTGCTGGACTGTCTGTAGCATGTAGAGCTGTAGTTGTCGTCCATTCTGTAGCCTCTGATGTTGGCTGGTTAAATGCTTAGAGGGGTATAGGTTAGAGAGGGGAAGGGGTGACACTGACTCAGATCACAGCATCTCTGACTTAGAAAGGTTAGGGTTCTGTATATAATTAAGGCCGGGCTGAAGCTTGTTTTCCCTCACTGAGGTGAATCCTGCTTCTCAGGTTTTGCTTTTTTTCATTGAGCAGTATTGCATTTACGCCACAGAGAGAGCCTTGGGATTTTTCACAAATCAAAACAAAATTGAAACAAAAATCGTACATTAAGCTCTCTAATGAAACAACCCAATAATAATACATCCCTGAACCCAGAGAGTTTTTTGTTCGCCCAAGTGAGGTTAGGCTGTCAGAGCCTTGACTCAAAGGAGGATGACATATATCAGACCACACCACATCAGCTACAGTATATATTAAAAGGGTTATTATCATTTATATAACTACCCCTAGAGGGCAGGGTAGAAAATGTTTTTTAAAGATTATAGAAATATTAACAGAACAGACACGGTCAAACCCATGACATTGTGGCCTTGTTGGTTTCAGTCGCATTTTTTGGGCTTTTCTCATTGCGCAACATTAGTTGTTCGTCTGTGCCAGTGGTAACCTCTGAGAGCTGAGTTTAGCAGAGATGGATGTGTAAGTGTAGGTGGGATCACAGACCTCACTATAGCAAACATGACTCAGGTTAGTGTTCTTTGTATACTCCCATTATAATGCTAGAAACAGTTAGACTTTCAGCACCCTGAAAAAGCTTGTTTCTGTGAAAAATGACACAACCAGAGAGATTCATATTAAAAAAAGGAGAGTTGTAAAGAGTGCAAATTTGGGGCTCATTTGAGGGTTGGCTGAAATTCAATATCAGGCAGAAAGAAATCCAAGACTCGCTTTTTCCCTTTATAAAAAGTTAAAATGTCTTTAATGGAGTAGCAGACCCACAAGGAAATTTAAAAACCATCTGTTCCCTTATGTTCTTGCTCATTGGTATGAATAGTTAATGTGTAGCATTATCTATTATCCATTACTATTGATAATGTGAGAGTACATTATTAGAGGAAATAGAATGAGGTGATAAATATTAGTTCACTCCATCTGACCTTGTACTAAAATAAGTATTATTTCTGTAACTACATTTAGAGGATCGGGCAGTCTAAGGCCTTTCTTCCTATATAAGATCGGTGAAATGGGCCTTCTGGGAGGGAAACGGTTAGAGGGCTGGGGTGGTGTATGTCAACGTATAACTGTAGCCTTCATCTTCACTCTGACTTTGTTGTGCTTCTAGACAGGGTAAAGACAGTAAGGGGGTAGGGGTGGAAATTGGCCAGTTTACACTGTCACAAAGTGGTTGCACTCTTCAAAAACCATTTTGCCACCAATCAATTGACTGCATTCAATACTAAGTTATGTGAAATTTGCCTCCAATGCCACTACTAACCCTAACCCTAACCACTATGGAGCAGGATCATGGAGCTCACAGACATTATTCCCTTGACCTTGGACAGTGTAGCCTTGATTTGAAAAGAAAAACACATTTCTCTCAAACCTAGAAATAAGAAAGCTGAGACTCTAATCAAAAAATATTTCTGGAGATGTTCCAGTGACAATGAATGACAAGCTGAAGTTGAGAACTGTGTCACTACCTAGTGTGTCGCACTGACATTGGCTCATTTCAGAACTGTCAGTGCATCTTCATTGTCCCTTGGTCATAGATTAAGCATGCCCAGTTGCATAAAATATCAGATTCAGTTCCTGTCTTCAACTTAAAGAAACATTCCACAATTGATCATACACCCTCTGGGGAGCCACAGTTATGCCCGCTGAGTTTGATGAAACAAAGCGGTCTTTCCAGATGAGAGCTTGAATCTCTTGACAGCCTGCACTGCGCTATAAGGGTCACAGCTCTGATGTCTAGTTAGCTATGGTTCACAACACACACGCAACAGACGCGTAGCATAATTTTACACAACAATAGAGTGTAGAGTGCTCGTCTCCACTCCTATTGGCCATGGCTGACAAAAAAGGCTGGGCGGTCTCACTCACTCAGACACTTTCTTCCTCTGTGGGTATGTAATTTCCACACAGACGGCACCAGTCCCTGTTGGCTTGTGGTGGTTCTTGAGCTGGATCATCAGCAACAGCAGGTAGAGGTTGGTTGGCAGACTCCAACACATACAGCTGTACATCTGCTTCCAATAATAACTGACCACAGTTGTACTCACCCATGTAATCATCTGAGGGGATACGCACAGCTCCAGCCATCAGACAAAAACAATTCTAGGACACTCTGGGATATTCCCCTTCCCTTGATAGAAACTTGAAAGTAGGAACATAAAACGTCATAATAACATACAATGTTCCTGTTTTGGATATGGAAAACTATTTCTAGAAATAGAGACAGCTTTTGTCAAGTATCTTTCCACTACATTATTTAGTGTACCTTTACAGACTGAGCCTAATGTGCAATGTTCCTTTAAGTATTTTATTTTCCTAATATTTGGGATCTATTTACAGTAGGAGTGTTACTGGTTATCAAATGGGTTTTTTTAATAGGTTGAGTGCCTTAAAATAATTTTAGCCTTAACACTTCAATTAAGTGCCTAGTTACCATGGAAACCTGGTATTTCGAGTGTTTACTCATCAGCAGAGATCTCAATCATTTTGGGATATAATTAAAAACACATTTTGTTGTGTGTTGCAGTGAATTATGAATTAATTGTTTTATTTTTATTTTATTTGATGTCACCCATACTGATTTGCTCCATGCCATTCCATGTTCTTGGCTAGTAGCGTCTGCAACAGTGGCTACTGGCTCACTAACAGGAAAAGGCTGTCAGACAGCTGGGGGACAGTTAGCACTAGAAAAATAGCAAGCAAGGTGTTATCTGGTGAGCTGGCATGAACCCTTCAAACACTCACAAAACATTCCTCTCTTTTAAAATTGCATTTATTTATTTGGAAATTTTAGCAATCACATAATTGCACATTCAACTAATCTTTAAGTAAAGGTCTAAAAGTAAATCTAAAAGTCAATAGCATAAAGTTGCTTTATGCAATACAAAATAATGATAAAAAAAATCCTTACCTGTAAGATATGATGGAAAAAACGACTTTTATGCAACTCAATCAAGGATAAGGTTATCATCAAGGAAAGGTTTAGAGATAAAACTTACTTAGGTGATGAAGTAGGTGATTGCCTTAGGCCCCGGCAGCCAGAGGGCCCCACAAAAGACAGGAATATCAACTACTATAAGCTTATTCTTCATCAGTTTAAAACAAAATTTAATTATTGAAAAAAACCCTCCTCTTGTTATAACAAAAGGATAATTTAAATTCGTCAGGACCACCCCCCTATTCAGTCAGGCTACAGTGGACTAAGCTCATTTTTTGTCCCACTGTTACTGTGAGAGAACTAAAAACATGAAGCAAATGATGCAGACAAACAAAAAACATTTTTTTCTCAGTCAATCAACTGCTGCTAGCAATATTACCACTGCCTCCCAGCTCAATGAGCTCTAGTAAGCCCTAGCCTTACATGTAGACTTTGCTCAGCCCCAGCTTGAAGGGATGTAATGTGGAAAAGAGGGAAGGTTGAGATTCTTGCCTTTGCCTAGGGCCCCAAAATCACTAGGTCCACCCCTGTCCACAAGAACATGCAGATTCTATTTTAGGGTAGATTTACTAAGCCACTCCATTGCACTTCAACACCAGTCCACTCAGGAAATGGGGGTTTCATTAGAGTAGATCAATGGTGACACCATTTCACATGAACAGCTCAAACAACTCAAAATTCTTTACCAGTGGGTCATGTGTCATTCAGTTGGCCTTTCTGAATGGGTTGAAATGAGAACTTATGGAGCCTGATAGCAAGTAGGAAGCAAAGATCTGTGCAGAGCGCAGCAGTTTAGCCAATGAGCTCAGGGAACATTTTAACCTTTATAAACTACTGGACCTGTTGTGACTCTGACATTTCCAACACAATTATTTGAGCAGGACCTTGTTCACATCATCGTATGAAACGAAATGTTAAAATGTTTTAGATCAAATTCAATGTCATATTACTTAACAAGAGTACCATGGATATCAATGGGCTTTAGACCTCATACTACAGAAAACAAGTTGTTTTCCAGTTTTTCTCACCATTGAAGCTACTTAAGGGGTAGTCTATGTTTAGCCAAACTGTTTTTGTAGCTTTGATTCCAATGGTTTATAGCACTTTGAGGGCATAGCTGAATCCCTATCCTACCATTGTTACCATAGTTAAGGGGTAATTTGAGGGGGGATAATGCAGGATGCTGTTTGCTAAATGAATCCTCGTATGTGCTTCTATAAAATGTTGAGAAAGTGTTTAATAGGAAAAAGGACAACACAAAATCTTCCCACCATCCCCGTTGTTACATTTCAGTAAATGTCAACATCAATTTAATATTTTGACAATGGTTCCTGTAACTGTTGAAAAAAACTCAAGGTACACCTAACCTGACTCCTTGGCATGGCAGAGAAATCACTAAGAGGAAGCATAGCACTGTATTTATAAAGGGAGAAAGCATTGTGCTGCAAATTACCACAGATCATAATACAAATGCAGCATTTTGAGGTTACATAGTTCGTGAATTTGGCTTATGATACTTTTCTTCCATATAGCCCACAACAGTGATTTTAATTTTGTCCTAATTTTGCCCATCCCAGTCTCTATTTTGAGACACTGTCTCAAAATAATGTGTTCAACTAAAATGCTGCCAGCAGTTCACCAATGAATGCAGAGATGCTTCCATTTGCAAAGGTCTTACGATGTCTGATTACTTTGATAATATCCTAATCTGATAATACTCCTTAGTCGGCCTTACTTTCAGGCCAGTATTGATTCTGTAGGAGTCAGTGTTTTACAAAATGGCGGATATCTCATTTTGGAACAAAAGTCTTAGAAGAAATCCTGGTACTGTGCTTGCAATGGGGGAAAAAAAGACTAATGTGTTTGTAGAGGCTACTGGGGCTTCTCAGGCTGTAGCCGTGTCTGTGATGTGTTTCACTGGCTGCTGCATTGCAGAGAAAGGAAACATTGATCTGATCAGAGAGAGAGCTGCAGTGAGTCAGAGTGCCTGAGGAACAGTGCAACTGACAGATACACAGAGAGACCCATTAAAGGCCCATGGTTGTCGAAAATGTGACCCAACATGGAAAAACAGGCACATTGTGGGAGATTGTTTTTGTTTGTCGTTTCCATACGTAACGTGGGGGACTCAAGTGCATTTAAACCAACTATGCCACCTTTGTAAAAGAGGTATGGTCCTCTGGCATACAAACAGATACTAAAAGCACAGGTTCTTTGATGGAGCAACTGGAGCAAGGAGGCCAAACAAGTAACATGTAATTAATTCAATCACGAAAGGCTAGGTTTACAATTATAAACATTTATTAACAGCCTGAGAAATTTGCAGGAGCATAGGTTTGGCGTAGACTCTAAGAGGTATCCGGTCTTGGGGCAGGTAGGAGACAGGAGAACCCCCCGAGCTGAAGATCTAACCTTTCTGGATATCTGATGGAGCTGTGATGCTGGTAGTGGTGGGGGAGGAGGTGGTGCGTCAGACTGGTGCAGTTTAGGCAGCTGAAATGAAAGAAACACGGAAGCAGCTGAGGGGATACAAATACAGGGAAATGGTTAGTGATTGGTTTCTGGAGAGGGAGGAAGGGGAGGAGAAAGGAGCGTGGGCTAGGGTGGTTGGATGATGTGGAGCTGGGGGCATATTTGGCTCCAG
>CABFOQ010052713.1:13250-23465 GCA_900660455.1 Gephyroberyx darwinii
TACAATTATAAACATTTATTAACAGCCTGAGAAATTTGCAGGAGCATAGGTTTGGCGTAGACTCTAAGAGGTATCCGGTCTTGGGGCAGGTAGGAGACAGGAGAACCCCCCGAGCTGAAGATCTAACCTTTCTGGATATCTGATGGAGCCGTGATGCTGGTGGTGGCAGGGGAGGAGGTGGTGCTTCAAACTGGTGCGGTTTAGGCAGCTGAAATCACAGAAACACAGAAGCAGCTGAGGGGAAACAAATAAACCAACACAACACAAGTCATGAAAACTGAATGTACAAGCTTGCTTAAAACTACTATCCAATAAAAGTCACACAATAAGAAAGCCTAAAACCAGCCCTAGTCTACAGGAACACAGCTCAATATGAACACTGGAAATCAATCAATACCAGCTCCGGGACGCCACCAAACTCACCTGCTGAGCCACACAGACATAAATTGACCAATTTATAATCTACATAAACATTTAAGGTAAGAAAAAGCTAAAAATTTAAACTATGTATTTCTAAAATCTCAACATACAACCCCATGGTGCTGCCCAACCCTAATCTGCTGCAATGCTGCAGACAGGTGTAATCAATCAAGGCAAATCAGGTCTGGTTGCTCAAGAGATCAAGCAAGGAAGTCATAGTAAAAGTCCTTAGCAACATAAAAGTCCTTCTAGGACACATAGATTGTTGCTCATTGCATTCAGAGGTCTGAGTTGGTTTATTACATATTAGAAGTAAATAAATTGTCATTTGAATTCTTAAATATTAATTTTTAATAATATGCATTTTTATCCTGAACTTTTGCTGTAAAACGAGTCCACATTTCGTTGCATTTGATCATAAATACATTAAAACAGAGAGACTTTGTAGCAAATGACAAGAAGCCTAGATGAGTTGATAATGTTTAATGAAAGCTTGAGACCTTACAATGATCAATGCTCTTCAATAAAATAGACTAATAGATAACACTTTGGCCCCAACCGTGTCCCCTTGCAGCTGGAGATATAAGTTGTAACACCATGATGAGTCCATCATTGTAAGAATGGCCCTTTAACTTAAACGCTAAGTAGAAATTTGAGGGACACAAAGATTCCAATACAAGAAGTAGTTACTACCAGTTAGCTACTTATTGAATGTGTGTGTGAGTGTGTGTGTGTGTGCGTGTATATAAGCGTGTCTATGGCAGAGCCCTGTAGGACTTTCCATGCATTTGTGTGTCATTATGTACTAGGTCTTTAACTGTCTTGGGGGACTAAATATGTCGGGAAAATGGTCAAGTATAACCATCCAGGGATGTGTGTGAGTGTGTGTGAGTGTGTCTGAGTGCACACTTGTACGTGCATGTGCGTGCGCGTGTGTGTTCTCCCCATGGCCCGTCCATGACCCTGTAGCCTGTCTGTCCTCCATGTGTTTTAATCTATCATCACTCCTCTCAATGTCATGTCTTGCGCCCTGCCTCATTCTTCACTGCTGTCTGTCTCTCTTAATTCATCTATCAGTCTCTCTCTCTCTCTCCCTCTCTCTGTTATTCTCTCATCTTTCTTTCTTACTTGCTCTCTCTACTTTTGTCTCTGAACTCTCTCAACCTCCATCTATACCCCATCCTCCCTGCTCTTTTTCTGTGCATCTGCATCCATGTTGTTCTCTCTGTTTCTCAGTCTCTCTCTCTCTCTCTCCCCCTGTCTCTCTCTCTGTCTCTTCACCGCCCCCAGCAGCAGATGACAGGTGGCCTCGTACTGTCGAATGGAGCGCCTTTAAGATCTGAAGGTCTCTTGGCCTCGCAAAGACAGAGCGCCAACACTACACCCAAACAGTAATGACTGCCACTTAAAACTTTAACACTCCCTTAATTTCTTCCTCTTTTCTCCCGTCTGTTTCTCCCCGTCTCTCACCCTGTGCCCCTGCTCCTCCCCTCTCTTTCCCTCCTCCGATCTCGTTCCTGCTTCACGCTAGTGCACTCTCACATCTGTTTGTTTCTGTCCTCCTCCTCCGTCTCCTTCTCATTCCTTTTTTCTCCCCCATTTTTCTTAAATTTAACTGTAGTCCTCCCTCTCTTTAAACTCTCTTCTCCTCTTTCTTCATCACTCCCTCTCTCTACCTTCCCTCTCATTTGTGTATCTCTGTATATTTTTCCTGTCTCTCTGTTCCTATCTTTCTTCCCTCTGCCGTCTTTGATCTCTTACTTCTCTCCCTCCCTTCTCCTCCTTTGTCTATTTTACGTTCCCTTTTCTCCCCTTTCCTTTTCACTGATCTCATCCTAACCTCGTATCCTGTATTATTTTCCTTCCTTCCTTCTCTTTCCCCTTTCCTTGATTCTCTTGATGTCCTTCTTTCTTTTCCATACCCTCTCTCCTAATTCCATTGTTCCTTTTCTCTTCCTCGTCTCCTCTCCTTCTGCATGCACGTCCTTTCTCTTCTGCTCTCTTTCCATATAAACCTCTTTGTTTGTATTCCTGTATTACCACTCTTCCTATTTTTTTGCAATTTACAATACCCTTGTCTTATTTATTTCCTTCTTATTTATTTTTTTCTCTTTCTCTCTATCTATCCTAGCCACTAGCTCTCATCTTATCTCCTCCCCTCCTCACCCATCTCTTCCATCCATCTGCCTAGTACAAAGAGTGATGGAGGAGAGGAGGAGTGGAGGATGATGGAGGAGAGTACAGTGGAGGTGTGGATTGGTTGGGATGGATGACTACAGACTGAACCATTAAGAAGACTCTGTTTCATTCTTTAACTGACACAATAAACATTGGTTGTACATAAATGCAGTTAAGAAATATTCCCCTGACAAACACAGTTAAGAAATATTTTCTCCTGACACCTACACATACTGTTACAAATAACAGCTGTAGACTTGTACTGCCATAGCAAGCACAAATTCATCATTCTCCATTCAATTGCAATCCTTTACTTTCACTTGACACCAAATCTTGCTCATGCAGACATTTTGTGGAGGGCTAGATCAACATTTTCTTAAAATACAACATAAAGTAAAAAGGTTGAGACATTTTGAAGAAGCTCCTTGAGTATATTTATTAATTGTTGTCTGACAAACTATTTTCTAAGGACCATTTTAAGAACGTTTTGCAACTTAAGAAGTTAATAGCTATTATCTTTTCATGTCACTCCTTATATGACCACAGTTTTTTCTGACCATTGTGGACCATTTCATTGTGTCTACTAGCCTACAGCCTTTTGCTTCCAATAGCAGTGGGTCAAGAAGCCAGACCAGATCATTACATCTCCTAAACTTGAAAAAGTGACTATATAACAAAATTACAAGCTTTTATCTAAGAATAGGTATAAGGCTAAACATCAAAACGTTCAGTTAAAACATCTGTTAAACTAATAGTTTTAATAGTTCTACACAGGATGCAACACCACATTTTTCAGTCGTGCGTCTCTCGCAGCAGAAACGCTTTCATTGTAACTGATGCTGCTGTCTACACCAGGTCCATACAGGCTCGCACTCTAGCTATGTCTCACATGCGTCACTATGACCTGAAGCATATTTATACTACTTTTCTACTATGCGCGTAAATGTGCTATTTAAAACCCACTGACTGGGCTTTTGACCAATGTAATAGAAGTATTTCGATCATAAAATAAATAATTCAGAATTCATCTACCTAATCCTCCCTTGGTCATCCTCAAAATTTTACAGGAAAAAGCAAAACATGCAAACGTACCCGTTATTTTCAAGTTCTGTTTACATATTGAATGTGCAGCAGAAACGCTACGGAAGTGGAACCAGTGTAGACGCTGACATAGGACTCAACTGCTACTGTTGACGTGCTGCTTACGCGACACAGCCAGTGTAGACCTTGCTTTAGTCAGGAAAAAGCAAGACATTTGAGTCCATTTGAGTTACATTTATTTATTTTCCTGAGGAAGAAATATAGTTACAAAGCTAAGAAAACATCAGCTTTTCTTAACTTTTTACTGAGGGCATAAGATATGAAAAAAAGACCTTAAGGAACATTTTTCCTTAGAAGACTCCTGTAAATCAGGTCTATGACAAGGGATCAGGATCAGGTAATTCAACCAGGAACCCAAGCAGCAGAAGTTAAAGCCACTTCTGTAACTGCTGTAGTATATTTGAATTGTCCCAAGAGTGAAATCAGTATTTTGTATTATCCTCTGTTTGTACAGTGATATTCTAAAGATTCTATTTTAGAATATGAATATTCTTAATGTTCTCATTTCAAATCCTGGAGTTCTACTGTGAAACCCTGGTGTTCTAAATGTTCTGAACTAGAATATCAGTGTTCTAAATTCTTCATTCAAGAACCCTGATATTCTGATGTCCTAATTGGTCTATTAGAACCCAGATGTTCTAAATCGTGTCTCAAAACCTGATGTTTTAATGTTATGTTGCAACATTTTAATTAATGTTCTACATGTTCCACTTCCATACCCTGATGTTCTTGGTCTTCTACTCTCTAGAACCCTGATGTTCTGAGGGGGAGATGTGGAGAATGGACGTCACCACCAAGGACAGCTGGTGAAAACCCTGAAGAACTAAGGCCCTCGCCCCTCCCCCGTATCTCCTGTTTACTGTACCCATCACTTTGTTTCCATGAATACCAAGGGATTATAGATATGTACTGTCTGGTTTAGCCAGTTGTTGTTTTAACTGGTTGAACCTGGTTCTCTTGTCTAGACTGGATGACCATATCAAGGTCTGGTGTCTGTTTGGCTATTGATTGGCCAGTAACGGCAGGGTCCGGTTGCCAATGTGATCATTTTTAAATCAGTATTATGGAACTGCATTCATTCAATTCTGAATAAATACATTATCTTCTTTAAAACATCTGGATCAGTGTGGAAATGGATACAGCGTGGGTAGATAATAAAAGAAAAACACAAAAAGGCATCTGGAAATGTCTTGACATAAATATTGACAGAAAATCTGAATAAACTTACCACCATCTGGAGAAGCATCAACATGCAAAGACAGCAGAAAAATTGAATGGAAAATAAAAACAGATGAACAGACAGTGAAAAAGGCTGGACAGTAAAAAATAAGGTTAATAGATAATAAAACTCAACCTGGATATACAATGAGGTGGATTATAAAAACAGAAAGTTAATAATATCACCCCAAAAATCATCTGGATGGGTCTGGTTTTGGATATGAACATATGTTACACACACAAACAATAAAGGCATCTCAGTCTTTCTGGATTGGTAACTAAACATAAAGAACTCTGAACATGGCTGGCTCCAAATGGCTCGACTCTACTAATCCCTGTGGAATAACAGAATTCTGCTGAACTGAACTGAATTGGGCTGAGCTGAACTCTACTGATCATATCTGAATTGAGCCAGATCTACCTGGACTGAACTGGAACTTGAACTAAACTTGACTGGATGCTGATGTTTATTGATCAGAAGCTTCTCTCTGTGAGGCACATAAGTAAAGTAAATCTCCCCACAACTCAACTGAACTGGTTTGACCTGGATCCAGTGGAGCCTGGGTTGGAGATGGGGACTCGACACAGAATCGGATTGTGCTGCTGGATTGGATTGGATTACTGGTCTGGTGTGGACTAAACTGGACTAGACTAGACTAGACAGGTCTGTTATCTACCAGCCTAGTCTGCACGCGTGTCTACTGGTCTGCTGCTCTGGACTGGTCTGGACCTTTGCCAGCTTTCTCATCTCTCCAGGCCCACTTCAACAGGTGAGCATGCCCCATATTAGCCTATTAACCCAATTAAACAGCAGTAACACCTTGAGAATAAGAAGTCCTCTCACCCTTTAGACCCAGGCTCATTAATTATTGTGCCATGTGGTAACCCACTGACAATCAGCTTGGCCCTCCACACATTCTGGGTCCTGGGTCCTGACCTATACTTTAAGACACACATCTAGTCTACCAGTCTCCCCTCTTGCCATGAGTGGCCTCTAAACTAATGAAGGCCCTGGTCTAACGAGTGCTGGCTAATTGCTGTCAGCTAGACGATTAGAGAGCCACCCTGGCTAAACGATCTGCCTTGTTTCTACTCTCCATTGACAATATCACAGCAGGAGGCAGAGGATGCCCACCTCCCCTCCTCCCCTGGTTATTTTTTTCCTCTCACTTTCTTACTGTCTTTCTGAGTCAGTCTTTCTCTCAAACTCCCGTCTCTCTCACTGTGTGTCACTCTCTGTGACTCTTGCTTTTGTTTTGCCTGAGGCCAGTTATATACTAGTGGATAATATAATAGGATGGTAGGGGAGGTGGCTATGGGTTAACTCACAGCCTCAGGGATGGACTGTACAAACAGAGTCAGGTTCACTTTTCAATATCTCTTTAGTCATGGAAACGGGAGGTCTGATCGGTGGTTGAACACATCCGATACCCAGGCTGGGAAGGTTATAGATCTTTCACAATGTAACTATAAATTAATTGTACATTACTGATTACCTGCATATAATTAATTAGTAAGGTAGTGGATTACATTGATTTTCAGTAATGTAACAATTTTTCAATCATTGTTCAGTATTAGTGCAAATATTGTCTCAACAATTTGCCAAATGAGCATCCACGACGATCTCACAAAGTACCCTTTAGCCCATCAGACATGTGTTGAGTAGTCCAACTACTTTTAATCTGACAATTGTTTTTCTTTCAAACTATAGTTCCCATTTTCAGTACTGTAATTGTTCATGTGTTATATGTGTCTCCTTATTTCTCAATCTGGCTGTTACACAGTCAGATTGAGGCTTGATCATAAAGAGTATACAGAGACTTTAAAATGGATACACTGTTCGCAGACTAAGGTCGGAGAATGACGTACATTCACAGTTTTGCATGTAGATACATTTCGTGTGTACTTAACATGAAAAACGTACAGTACTTATTACATTATGAGTATTTTTACTGTAGTAGACTACACTTTTTACTCAACTATATTTCAAACAAAATATACTTTCAGTATGGTGAGAGATACCTCAGATCTATCACTCATGCACACACACCCACACACAAACTGTTAGAGGATGTCTTTTGAATTGGAAAGAAGGGAGAGATGAAAAGGTTGAAAATGCAGGAGAGACAGGTGAAGAGAGGAGGCGAAGGGGACAAAAGCTGATAACAGATAACAGGAAGAGGAGGTGGAGAAAAAGAAAAGGAGGACTACACGTTATCAGAGGAGGAGTGGGGGGATAAAGGAAGGAACAAGAAGGACACGAAAGGGGAGGAAGAGTATAGAAGAGCAGTTGTGTTGTAGTCTGAGATTTGACCAGATAGAATTGTTCAATTTTGACATACAAACACGGTCAGTGTTGTGGTTTCATCTCCAGATCATCAGCAGATCATCAGCATTCGACAGAAATCTATTTACAATTTTGCCTTTTGTAATGTACTTGACAAAAGTGTGTGTCAGAAAGGTTGCCTCACCTTGGGGGTAATGGAAAGCGTATTGCAAAATATAA
The DNA here is from genome assembly GCA_900660455.1 of Gephyroberyx darwinii. NCBI lineage: Eukaryota > Metazoa > Chordata > Actinopteri > Trachichthyiformes > Trachichthyidae > Gephyroberyx > Gephyroberyx darwinii. The sequence goes on from CABFOQ010052713.1 coordinate 20,674, forward strand.
AAAATGCAATTGCTTTTGGCAAAATCAACCTTTTTCATGAGGTCCAATGTTACTGCAGGTGTGTGTGTGTGTGGGCGAAGGACATGGAGGAGATGTTCAAATAAAGAATCACATACAAAACACACAGTGGGTAGAACAGGGAACAGAAATGTTTGTTCATGTAAACAGCTTCTGGTGTATGACATCTGCAATCACATTCATATTGTTCTGAGAGGACACACAAATACACACACACACACATACACACAAACTGAAAGCATGGTATAAAAATAGATTCCATATGAAATGGGCCTCTGTAAAGTGCACGTCATGAAGTGTTTTCAAGTGTTAAAGGAGAATCTACCTTAGAAGTCTTCAAATTCTCCAGTTTTTTAGACCTTAAGTTAGTTCCTAGTTTTCAAAATGTCATACTTTTGCCATTAATTAATTCATTTTGAATTTGAAGACTTGTTGTTCAATATATTGACACCAATATTTATCTCGCCCCTACTGACTATGCCATATCGCTCTACTTTTCAGTATATGTAAGATGACAGAGGTCTAAAACCATAGCCGTATGTATATGATGACAATAATTTTTAAGACTTTTTTCTGCACTTCTCAGACTTGACTGAAAGAAATTACTAAATTATTTTTCTATACAGAAAATGTGTAAACTACGGCCATATCACTCTATAGTTCAAGATTATTCTACACAACAACAAAAATGATAATAGGTGAGATTACAGTGGCTGAATCTGTGTTTTCACACTTTTCCAGACATTATTGTGTAATCCCAAAAGACCTGGAAGGGACTGCATTCAGTTTCCAGACTTTTCTAGACTTTGCATGTGTAAGAACTCATGAATCTTGGTGATGTCACAGGATTAGGGTTTAGGGTTAAGTCTTAGTTCTCTGTTTTCTGAGTGAGGGAGAACGTTGTTCTTGGATGGACCATAGGAATAACATATTAATTCTTAAATTAAATGATATTCCTTTTTCAGCAAGCTGATTGGTTGGTGGGTAGGTGCTATGGGATAGAGGTAATCAATATATTTGACTGTGTAGTCCTCTAGCTATTTATATTATGATTCAACACAAAACAACAGCACATTTTGTCACACAGCTGAGATAAGAAGAGCGACAACTGGGACGGGAGAATGGGTGGAAAGGGCACTTGGAAATTTAATGATTTGATGATTGTAGAAAGGGGACAGTCGTGATTCTCAGACAGTTGGAGAGTTTAATAAAAGTTGCACAGCAAAACTCAGCCACTTAATGCATTTTCCTTGGTAATTCATCAGCTCTGAGTTTAGTGCACTAAACCAATAATTATTTCCATAACATTTGATGGAAGCCTTTACAAGTTGAATTTCCATTCAAGAAAGTTAAAATTAGGAGGCCTCCTCCTATACATTCTGAGGCTCTGGAACAACAAAACAAGGACATTTACAAAGACATTTAAAAAAATTTTAAAAAAATCACAGTGTAAAAGGAATAAAAGTCATAGTGCAAGTTTGCAGTTCAGCAGAAAGCGGTGGTGAACAGAAACGTTTTTAGTCTGGACTTAAAAGTAGTTATTGTGGGAGCAAGTCTCAGTTCTTCTGGAAGTTTCATCCACTTATTTGTTGCATAGTAACTAAACGCTGCTTCACCCTGTTTTGTTTTGACTCTGGGAACAGTTAGCAGACCTGTCCCAGTTGACCTGAGGGATCTGGAGGGTTCATATTGGGTGAGCATGTCAGCGATGTATTTTGGCCATTTAGTGACTTGTAGATGAGTAACAATAACAATATTTTCAAGTCAATTCTCTGACACACTGGAAGGCAATGCAGGGATCTGAGAATTGGCGTGATGTGATCAAACGTCTTCGTCTTTGTTAGTAGTCTAGCAGCAGCATTCTGAATGAGCTGTAGCTGTCTGAGTGCCTTTTTAGGGAGACCTGAAAGACCATTACAATAGTCTACCCTACTGGTAATAAAGGCGTGAATGAGTTTTTCTAGGTCTTGTTGTGACATGAGTCCCCTGAGCCTTGCTATGTTTTTAAGATGATAGTAGGCTGATTTTGTTACAAACTTGATGTGGCTGTTAAATAGTCCATAATAATGCTAAGATTTCTGGCTTGGTTTTTGTTTTTTAAAGACAGGGAGTCAAGGTATGTACTAACTTTCAGCCTTTCTTCTTTGGCACCAAAGACAATTATGTCAGTCTGGAAGTTCTGGCACATCCAGTCATTGAATTGCTTAATGCATTGGCACAGTAAGTCTATGGGACAATAGTCATTTGGAGATAAGGCTATATAGATTTGGGTGTCGTCCACATAGCAGTGGTAGGCAATACTGTTATTTTGCATAGTTTGGCCTAGCGGGAGCATGTAGAGGTTGAATAGACAAGGTCCCAGAATGGAACCTTGGGGGACTCCACAAGTCATGTTGGTTAGCTCAGATTCATAGTTGCCAATGGAAACAAAATAGTTCCTGTCTTGAAGATATGACTTGAACCAATTTAAGACCGTGCCGGAAAGTCCAACCCAGTTTTCTAACCTGTCAAGAAGTATAGTATGATCTACAGTATCAAATGCAGCACTAAGATCCAATAGGACAATTACATTACATTACATTACATTACATTACATGACCCTGTGACCCTGGACGACCAACTGTCATTCTCGGCAAACATCGCATCAGTGACACACTCCTGCAGATTCCTCCTCTACAACATCAGGAGGATTCTCCCCTTCCTCACTGACAAGGCAGTGCAGGTGCTCATCCAGGCTCTTGTCATCTCCTGCCTAGACTACTGCAACTCCCTCC
>CABFOQ010052714.1:0-17784 GCA_900660455.1 Gephyroberyx darwinii
AATAATCACACCTCCCTCTGAGAGACTAAAATGAGGGGAGCACAGAAATAGATTGATGCTCCTCAGCTGTTGTCTCCTGTAAGCACAGTAACCCGCCCTGCCAGGACCTGCTGGTGCGTGAGTATGTGTGTGGGAAAGAGAGAGTTTGTGGAGTATGTGTGCAGATGTCTTGTTTGGTCTATTGCCCCCTTTCTATCTTCCTCTCTCCCCGTATCTGCCTAACATCTCAAACACCCCCCACCCCTACACACACACACACACTCACAACTCCCCTTCCCCCTCTGTCTCTGCAGGAGATATCGGCCTATGAGTCTTTAACAGTTCTCATCTGAAGTGGCTGTAGAAAGCATTAGACCCGATCCTAGCCATCTCTATTATAATACCCCTCACCATATTGGAATGCACTGGAGTTCACTGACTGGATCACTGGCTGATTGGCCAACTGGCTGCAAGGAAGGAAGGAAGCTATGAAGGAAGGAAGGAAGGAAGGAAGGAAGGAAGGAAGGAAGGAAAGAATAACCTGGGTTACTCATTAAATGAATGAATGAATGAATGAATGAATGAAAGGCTTACTCACAGATTCATACACTATACTACTACCTACAGGCCATTCTAGGGACAGTGAGAACCAATCTGTCTGTCTGTCTATCTGTCTGTCTGTCTGAGCCCACTGGTGGAACCAGAAACGAGGCTCTCCCACTGAGATAAAAAGAATACTGATTTCTGCGGTTATCTATGCTCTTCCCCGGGGCTAGGGGCTGCAGTATCGCGGCCAGCTATTATGATGCTGAGTCAGGTTATGAGGAAGTAAACAACTCACGGTGCCGACATGCGAGACCAGCATGCTGAGACATTACAAATGACTGGCACCCTACATTATATTTGTTCTACAGCTTTGATGCTTGAATAAATACTCTGATAGCCCTGCCAAAAAAGAAAAACACGTAAATTGTACTCCAGTTCATTGAGAATTCTGGCACCATCTCTGATCCCAGCATCAGTGACTTGGAATGCATTATTAATGTTGCTTTGTTTCTTTGTCTGTTTATGCTCTTTTGTTTAGTATATGAGAGTCTACGTACCAGCAGATGTACATATGGTATAGAGTATGACTTCATCATCTCTATGCACATTTAAAAGCATTCCTGTCCATGAAAATTAGGCATTATGTCTTCGAAATCTTACCTTATTTAGTGTATTTAAACCTGCACTATGTAACTTTCTGTAATTTAGTTGTTGGTGGCCCCCAGTGGCAGCGAGAGGTAACCGTTTGTATTTTTGAGGACTTCACTACCTTTAGCTTTCTGTAGCAATAGCCGAGGCGCTACCTCGCTCACTGCTGTTTCAGAGCTGTGTGCGTTTGGCACGTAAGTTTTGATTCGTCACTTCCTGTGCTCGGAAAAAACTTTCCCGCCAGTGTGCCTACCAACTCCAGAACTTCATCGGGGTGAATGGAGAGAATATACAGGGGCTCAATGAAGGGGTAGGGGCCAGTCTTCTCTGTTGCAGCCCCACTTCATGAACTAGATTGATACAGCGGTATTTTTACATTAAAAAAGTTACATAATGCAGCTTTAACTTGGGATTTACATGGGGTACCATGGAAGTTCTAAGTAAACCCAGCAGTGGAAGGAGGTTGCCTCACCGTGACTTCACACACAAAAATAATTTTAAAAAAAGAATGGTTATACGCATCTCCTCAAAGGTTCCCTCTCTCTCAAGGTCATTTGGGTTTGGGGCATTGAAAACAGGGATCAAAGAGGGCAACATGCCAAGTGCTATCCTTAGAATAACCAAGACCCTCAGTTCAGTTCTTCATGACCTCAGGGCTCCAAGCAGATCGAGGCCCTGTGCTAGTAATCTGCTGCTTAAAGGCAGAGACAGGGTGTCCAGCACAGAGTGGGCATTGTCATTTGAATCAGCATTCTTGAATGAGCATTTGTCTGTTAGACTCAAGGTGGCTGCCATCAAATGTGTTTAATGTTGTCATGGAAATTATCATTGGTTTTAATGCATGCTACTCAAAAAACGGATTCATTCATGTGTCATTAGCTGAGTGATGCAGTGATAGCTGTGCTAAATATTCCAATTCAGCCACTGCCCACGCATGAAACAATGCATGTCAATATTCGCAACAGTGAAACTTCGGTATATTGAAAGAGATTTTGACATACCAAGGCGAAAGAGATTACCATGATACACCAAGTAGTGTCCTCAAGTGTCCTATCCATTCTAGTTCTACAGGTTCAGGCTACAAGCTCTAGGCAGTTACAGTGGCCAGCCAGAGCTATCTATCTGTGAGAAGTTCTCCCATTGGAATAAGTAAGGCCCCAATACTTTGCAGTGCTTACTGCCAGAATGCTAAGCAACCAAACATTACCAGGCAATAAATTCAATTCCAGCCACTACTTCTAAAGAGTTTGACTAGAATTTCTAAACAACATCTTTGATTCTCTGGAATAAAAACCAAATCACTGGAGGCTTAAAGAGGTTCTTAAGATCGTCATGTCCCAATGTTTTTAGATTCATGGCTTTGATGACAGCTAACCTTTCTGAAGTCTCACTTTGAAGCCGGGGTTCCTGCTCTGTGCCTGGGGACTAGGTGGGGCACCGGGGCCAGGACTTGCAGTCCATTATTGATCCAAGACCCCAGCTCTCCATGGGGTCAAGGCTGCTCTGGTCATGAGAGAGGCTGGAGCTTAGCAGCCATGCAGGGGGCTGGGCTTTTGTGGTCACTGCCTTGGGGGAAACCATTTGGCTCTGATTGGATGGTCACAAGAAAAAAGCATTTTAACGGTGTGCTGGCTCTGTTCTTCAATTGAAACTTAGTTATCTGCTCCGTTGGAGGCTGGCTGGGGAAGGGATACGTGGTCCTAGCATCACAGTATTAGTCGCTCCATTGCTTCAGCCTGGGCAATATTTTCCTAGTTTTTGCCAACATGCCGTTTCATTCTAATAAAAAAAAAAGTGTCAATTATTTCACTGTAGAGCTCTACATACCCTTCAGTTTGTAGGACTGCTGCTCTCCAATACAAACCAATGGGGCCAACAGAAAGTCGAACCTGAGTAAGCCTTGACCGGCAGCCAGCAGAGTAAACAAGGAAGTGTGTTAACAATGCCAAAAAGTATCAAATGGACTATTAGAACTGAAATGTTGTGTGATAATTGTTCAGTCGCAGCTCTTTAAAGACATATGTAACTGCAGTGTTATTGCGTTGAATGCGGTTATTTTATTCACGTTTTGAGTTCGACTGTTGGAGTTTCTATTTGCCATGTTGGTTTGTATTGAAGAGCAGTGCTCCATGCAATCTGAGAGGTACGCAGAAAGGTACAATGGCGTAACTGATGACATTTTGAGCAGAATCGATTGGTATAATGGCAAAAAGTAGGAAAATAAGGTCCACTTTGAAAATAATTTGAATTATCCTTTAATGCCATGCAAACATAACCTGTGCAGCAACTTCCCTTGTTTTGACCTCAGCCAGTCCTGTGACATAAAGATATTAAAATGTAAACTGCAAATCTATGTTTGCTAAATAAATGTAGGTTGATTTTTTAGACAGCAAGACAGAAAATATGTTATAAATAATTTCTAACAAATTATATAAACCAAAGGACCACAAAACTTCAATAATAATTAAATTATAATAATGCCTTTAATAAGGCAGACGGACAGAGGGAATAAAAGGCTTCCGGGGCTTTGTGGTCTTATCTTGTGGCGTAAAGAGCAGTCACAGTGGTTGAGTAGTGGAGGGTAATGGGCAAGCACTGTGTGCTGTCTTTCTACTGTAATGCAGCCATACAAGGAGTCAGATCTGTGGTCACAGTCTGGGGGCTTCCATGTATTTCTGCCCTGAGACAGACAGTGGGTGTCTGTGGTGGAGGACAGTGGATTAAAACAATCCTTTAGCATGTAATTTTAAATAGGCAGACAGACAGACAGACAGACAGATTGAACTGAACAGATCTGAATTACCATATTTGAGCAGCTCTCAGTCTGACATTTGGATCTGGACATTGGGGCACGACCAGGGGACCTCTTCCAGGATCTCGTGGTGGTGCTCAAAATGGTTTGTCATTTGTGATAATTTCATGTTGGCTCTCATGAGGAATGCTAAGTACTCTTAGAGGGATGTAGATAAAGGGTGGCAGCATTGGTCCTATGTGGCTGAATGGATGAAGCATGGCACTGACAGGATTAGAGGTTTGGCTCCCATCAGGACCACCCATACTTACATGTATTCACTCTGGTATTGTAAGGGGCTTTGGATTACAGAACATTACCACCATATTATTAGGACATTGTTTCTTCACATTTCCTTCTGAGACATACATACAAATCAACCTAGTTATACTTGTACATATTTGTAACTGGGCCAATGCTGCAACACTGGTGCAATTATTCAGTCATGAATGTATACTTGTACTGTCACACAGTGTGTGTTGTCTGCACTATATGTTAGGTCCTGATAGGTTCAATCAAGTAGCATTATCTTGATCCTAGTGGAATGATGTGACTTGTTTCAAAATACTCTTATTTGTCTATTTGTATGTATGTATTTGTATTTGTTGGAGTGAGGAAAACAAGCAAGCAGTATTTTTGAACAGCCGAAAAAGGAGGGGTGTAGGTGATGACCATATGAAAGGACTACCAAATACAATAAGCTGCTGGACTTCTATTGCTAAAATGTGTAGAAAACAGGTGTAGAGGCTGTGGGTCCAGATGGGACAGTTATATGAGGATAGGAGAGCGGCCATAACCCGGCCTGAAGGCTTGATGAAGATGGATCACTGGAAGAGAAGGAGTGAGAAGTACAGATGTAGCCACTGCACAAGCCCCACTATTGTACACATGAACACTATGCAGAACTTAGCATGAGAAACACAAATCAGAGCTAGGGGTCATAACCTGGGGCCCCTCCATAGCCCCTGGGCTGAGGGCCAGAGGAGATAGGCGGGTTAGCGTAGGAGAAGGGCGGAGAGGTTTGCAAAAGACAGAGGAGAGAAGGTTAAGAGAGGTAAATCAAGACTGGAGGGCAGCGAGTGAGTGGTCTATTACCTACAGATGTAGCCGCCCAGTCAACAGTCAATTGCTGCTGCACCACTGCTTAATTATTTATTTTCAAATGTTGTCTGACCAAAAGGCAGGAGGGACAATCTGGCAACCAGTTGTTTTCAAGTTTTGTCTTACAATAGGCTTATTCTCTTCTACTTTACAACCTGGTAGCACTTAGGTTGGAGTGATGATGAGGGTCTCCTCTGATCGCTACCACTGTTGTATCTGTTGTATCTTAACATGGCACAAGCAGCATGGAGTGTGAAAAACAGTGTCAAGACTGGTCAAAAGGTCACTCACCAGCAAAAAAAATGTTGTTTAAAAAATGTTATATATTAGACGTAAGAATTCTTTATGGTAGTGGTTGTGACCTACGGCCTTACATAAGGCTCTGGCTTCGGGGCTGAGAGAACAGAGGGATTATTGGAAGAGAAGGAGCACAGACAGAGCACAGGTCTTAGTAGGAGATGGAGATGGAGAAGAGGGGATAGAGAGAGTCAACAGGAAACAGTGACGTCGAAGTGGGTCGAAGAAGTCAAGGAGCAAGTTCAGGGGGCGTGGTCAAGCGGGCTGGGGGGGCTGCGGTGTGCTGATACTGGAGGCATGTCGTCTGGTGGCCTGTGGTCCTTTAGTTATGCGCTCCGTAAGAGGGGCTTTAAATCAACATGAGACACACACACTGTAGCATAGAAAATGTCAATAACAAAGGCACAGCTGGAAAGTCTTTCCTGCTTTTCTCCATCACTCTGTTTTCTCCCCCTCTTTCTATTTTTGTGCCCTCCTCTGTCTCTCATCTCTTTTTCTTTCCAGAACCTTATGAAAGAGAACTTATTTCTCCACTATATTTTCTTCCTTTTTCCTTTTTCTATATAGATAACATTTAAGTAAAATTAAGAATGTTCTGATATGATGGAGGTCCCTTCCTGACCACAGCTACTATAAAACAATCTGCACTGAGATGTTATTCTCTTTGCACATTTGATGTAGTCATTGAATTGTTCAGTAGTGTTTTGTTTCATTATTAATTTTAATACATAATTCATAATTTTAATTCATAAAAAGGCATCCCAACCACTGAATAGGATCGGTGGGTCATCCCGCCTTAAGGAGCTGCTAACCCACCTAAAACAATTCCATTAGTCTGGTTTCAAATTTCAAAAATATCAGTTATCAGCAACTTCAGTCTAAAATGTCAGTATTGGTTATCAGCCTTCAACGAACCAGGACTTCCTCACAGGTCTGTTCTGGCGTCTCCCCTCACGCTGAGAGCAGCAGCATGTTTTATTGGACCTGGTTCCCAGGGCGAGACTGCAAATTTACTCAATTTGCCTTGATAAGGTTTAGGAACCCCCTGCTCTACCCAAACAAATGACTTCCTACAGGAGTAGAAGTATCGCTAGTGACTCCATCTCAGCTGCAGCTATTTAGGCAGTCAATTACACCAATTGGTGTAGTTCAGTGTTCGGGCCCATAAAGCCCATTTGCACTGAGGTGTGAGTAAGCTGGAGTGCTAACTAGCTTAAACACACAGGCTTTTTTTAATGGGCTGCAGTTAGGCTAACTACCCCAGGGTTCGTTTGCCATGGTATTCATAGCCTCGGGGTGAACACGCACCACAAGAAGTTGATGTCCAAGGCAAAGTTTCTGCATCAGGGTGTTCAGGGAAAGCATCTGAGGAAAAACCATAACATTGGTAATTTCACTCCGATGGTATTTTGCACTGACATGGGGCTAAATCTGGTTAAAAAGAAACAAAGTTGTTTGCATGCACCCATATGTAGTTGTTTTGTAGTCTGTAGTCTCCAACATGCAGTCATATTTGTCCCATATGAGGAAAATAAATTAATATTTTTTATAACAATTTAACAATAATCATATGACACTTTATTGATCCACCAAACAACCCCAATCCAAATTTGGATCTGAAACCACTTAAGTCACAGAATGTATTTGAACCGCCTTGGTATGTCAAAACTTTTGTTATATGGATGGAAAACAGAGAAATGCTCTCAGCATCATCAAAAATAAGTAGATTCTGACTGGAAACAAAAGCTATTTCGGAAGCTAAAGGGCAAACACACATCTTAAAATGGATAGCCATGGCATTCCACGGCTTGCCATGGTAATTTCGGTGGTTCGTCTAAGATTGTTCAAGTGGCAGCAGGCCATCCCATTCCAGAAAAAGGATGCAGGGAGGCTCACGCAAGTGGTAATGGGCATATTGTCTCTGAACCGATTCATTGTATTGTGTGACTGACACAAACAACCAGAGTTGATCACAACAGAATAAAAAAAACTCTAGTGTACGTTTTTTCAAACACGCTACTAGATTGATGTTTTGCTTTTTAAAGGGGAATTACATAAAAAAAACTGTTGTTCTAATTAGTTCCACAGACTGGGAAAGACGCTCTAGCTTGGATCTCGGCTTGCTAGTAAACGAGCGGTCAGACTGTTTTGTTGGCGTCAAAGCTTCCATGAAAATAACTGATCTCTGGTTCCCACAGGTTGACACAGGAAATACACCACAAGGATGGGTTGCAGGGGCACAGGCACAAACCTAAAGGCCTTTTAATGGGGCACACACACACACACTCTCTTTCTCTGTCTCACACTCAGGCACACAGGCCCATTCGCTGCCCTGCGGGTCAGGCAGACACTGTAATTATCTTAGTGGAACACTGACTTTTGTAATGAGCCTTCAGACAGGAGTGGACCTGCTTGTGTAATGGCTGCCCTTGTTCACAAAAGGATAAGACTCACTTCAGGCAGCCGTAGCTCACCTGCTCACCTCCGGCTATGGTTACAGTAACTACTAACTAGTGATGCAGCAGCATCATTACAGTAACTACATTGTAATTATTCTTGTACAGACACAAACAGGTAACAATACATGTTTTTACTCCACGGCTTGTTCCGCATTGTGCCTCATATATATGTTGTTTTTTTATTATTATTATTATTATTCAGTTAGTCTGCAAAAACAATATTTTAGGGCTTGAAATTTGTTATATTAGCTCTTTCATAGTCACCTTTTGGCTTCCTGTAGCCTACTTCCCAACAAAAAACACCCAATTGAAACATGCATGATGTCCTTTAGGGCCCGTTTTGGTCCCGTGTTGACACTCACCAGTGGGTCGGCGTCAACGTTTTGAGTGCAGGTCGGGCCGTTGGAAATAATTGACGCGCTTAAAAGTGCATTCCTGCCACTCGGGAGCTGAAGAGGCTAGCTAAATTCTATGTTCTGGTAGAAATGCGATCCTTCATCTACTTCAAAAAGCTTGTATTTGTAATTGGTTGAAATGACAGGCCGGACATCTATCGCCCTGGCAGGGGCAGGGGCTCGGTTTGGGGTTCAAGGCAGGGACAAGACTCACCTCGCGAGGAAGTTACGGTCTTTGCTAGCATGATTGCAACCTGTGACACGTGTCCCAGATGATCGTTCCTCTGGCACCGATCCTAAATACACTGGATAATTACAGGGCTTTTATTTTTTTGAACATTCTTTACCTGCACTCCTTATTATTCACTAGAACTGAATTCAGTGCCTCGTGATGCATTATTCCATGTTTCTCGGATTATAGGTCAGGACCCAAAGGGGATCGCGGGCCTACTTCTAGGTGGACCCCTGCATGATAAGGGAGCCAATGTTCTCAGGAGTCTGGGTCCCGGAGCAAAGGGGCTAAATTCCACGTAACCCTTCCTTTCGAAATGTTGTAGAAGCCGGGGCATTATTCCTCACACATCGTGTCCTCTGCTCTACCTTTCTCTTTGAAACGTGCCTTGCCCTCCTCGACCTCCAAACTTTTATCTTTTCCCACCAGGTGCATGGATGGACTTCAGAATGACTGAGGTTATGCACTCAGTAGAAGAAGCATTAGGACAGCGAGCTGAACTTGTTTTTAAAAGATGGTCCCCATTCCGCAAATGCTTTTTTTTTTTTTCATTTCATAATAGAAGGAAAGAGAAGCAGAATTTTACTCTGTGCACTTGAGCACACATTGCATTCAGGCCACTCAATTAATCAGCTTGAGTTTTGCCAACAGAGCAGCTCCGTGACGCAGAAATATGGGCGTGTCCTGGATAGATTCAATGACAAGCATGGAGGATATGTGGCTTTAACGTTTTGGGGCGTGAGCCATTACATCATCATCAAAGTGAAGACTTAAGCAGCAGGGTTGTTACTCGCTAGCCAAACTACAGCGCTGGAACCCATTAACTCCTTACCTTAACCCTGACTTGAAAACGTTAAGTCACTAACGTTAAAATCAGATGGAGAAATGGATGGAGAATACAGATGGAGATGGAGAATACTGAAGAAAATACATGTAATTACAACAATGCTCAAAATAATTACAGGAAATAAATACAGATAGGATGTGCAAGTGTGCAGCTTTGCCGGGAGTTGAAACCCCGAGGAGAGAACCAGCTCATTCCTCAGTCCTCATTAAGACATACTTTAAAGCATCTGCCAGCTGCCTCTACTCCCCCTTAATAACTCTCCATTATTCTCCGTCCCAAGGAGGATAATATATAATCTGAATGGTGACAGTCCAACAGTAGCATGATGTGTTGCTGCCATTAGACATTGTCTAGATCGTCTCTTTCTTTCTTCCTTTCTTTTCTTTTGCTTGAACCCACGTTCCTTTTGTCTCTCTTCCTTTGATTTTGCAGCTTTCACTACAGTTATAGCAGTACTTATCAGCGAAATGTGTGTGTGTGTGTGTGTGTGTGTGTGTGTGTGTGTGTGTGTGTGTGTGTGTGTGTGTCGCTGTGTATCAGCCCCTCTCCAGATGTCAGGGGGCAGAAGCGCTGCAGATGGTTGTCATTCCCTTCTGACAGCGGCCGGAAGAGAGAGATTGAGAGACAGAGAGAGAGAGAGAGAGAGAAAGGAAAAAAAGAGAAATGGAGCGTATGAAGGACGGGGAGACGGAGAGAGTGATAAAAGACAGAGAGCACAGACGAGTCGAGAGTCTTTTCTTCTCCCCACTATGACAACACTGCTGACACTTCAGCTCCATACCGCTGGAGGGGACGTTTTGTACTGGGAAGCCGATGGAGTGAAAGCACATCAGAAATCTGTTCAGATCTCTTTACACTCGCATAACCCGCCTTAGACGCACTGTCAAGAAATTCAGCGTTATCTTGGACCTCTGTTCAAGATGTTTCATGCGAAATCATTTTTACTGAAGTGACAGGTAGTGCTTTTTGTCTCGTTTCACTCTGGAGCGACCTTCTTTCCAGACATCCACAAGAATTTGTCTTGTTTTAAGTTGTTTTTTTTACGTTCCATACTTATTTCTCGAAACATATCTTATCTATGTCTGGATGTAAAATCGCTTGCAAGGTTTGGGTTTGGTCGTGTGAGCTATTGGCTCTAAAGATGACAAGTCATCAAAAAGATTCATACAGAAACAGACAATCTGGTTCTTAACCCTACATGACCCATTTCTAATGCAAAGAAGAGAGATCTCGGTCATGATCTATCTATCTATCTATCTATCTATATCCATCCATCTCATCTACATTACATTACATTGCTCATTGGCATCTTTAAAGTGATGATATAGGCACAACCATTTGAAACAGTTGAGATGGGAGGACTGTCCTTCAGCAGGGATGGAGGTTGGCAAATGGGACAAAATCAATATGGGTGGATAGTTGGCTAAAATATAACATAAAATACTGATGGGTGTGGGGTTGGGCAGAAAGAGAAAAGAGAGGAATGGAAAGCTGGAGGGAAGGTTAATGAGGAGTCTGTCGCCCATGGGTACCCTTCTCTGGCTCCAGACAGACACACACGCACACACACACACACACACACGTCTAAACACCATGGTAAAACCACAGTAAAAGCTGTTAACCTATAACTCAGCTCATCAACAGGCCAACAACACAGGAAGGCTGCTTCATTAACGCACTTACATACACTAACGTCACGGCAACAAGACAACGGGCACATTCATAAAACCGGGATACAAAAAAAAGGCAATGGCACTCCCTCGCCCTGACACCGCTACGACAAAGAAACAGTCCAAGTCATGCATTCTTTTAAATGCTGTTGCAATAAGCCATGGATTCAGCATAAATATTGCACACAAATAACACCCAGCACCCAGCCTCCTAAGCCTAGGACCACTCTGCTCTGCCCTGCAAGAACACTGCATTCTAAGGCAGCGTGTGAAGTGTGTGTGCGTGTGGTATGCGAAGTGTGTGCGTGCTCTGTAAGCTTTGACCAGCTGGAATGGAGAGAAGTGTATTTTAACATTGTGGTGCTAAATGATCAGTGTCACAGACACACACACACACACACACACACACACACACACACACACATACTTTAGAAGATTGAATGACAGACGGAGTGAGAGAGGCATAACGACAGAAGAAGATGGGCATGCACAAAAACAGGAAACAAACACACAGAAGCAGGAAGTAAATATAGAGATGGGTGGGAGTGTAGAAAGTGTGATACTAACCAGACTAACCAGATTATTTGGCGCATTTTGAGAAAAACAAGACAATTCCAAGGCTCAAGTGCCAAATAAGTTTTCTTAAGAGCCAGCCAAATTTAACAGACCTAAATTCCCTTAATTTGAAGGAAAACATGAAAAAGAAAAGGTTTTTCTAAATTCTCAATTCTCAATGTGCCTCCAAACCACTGGGCACTTGTTCACAACAGATTTGTATTTCTCATTCTTTTAAACTAATTGCAAATGTTTTAGCACATCTGTGCAAACGAGTACAATTGTCTACAATTTGCACAATTACCAATTGAATATATCTGGCTGATGAAAACTGATTATGTTGCTTCTCAGTTGAATAGTTGTACTCTCCAAAACATGTATGAGTTCTTTCATTGTGTAAGTCATCACATGCACAATAGTCCATTCAATTGTCAAAATCTGTCAGGCATATATACCACGAACATCATTCCAGTAATATGGATTTTTTTGTAACGTCCGCTAAATTGGTAAATTGCCTGTCAGGTGAAACTTGAACTTCACTAACAAATGGGGAGTTTACATCAACCAATCACACATCATGTCAAGTTAGCTGACAGGTGCTATTCATATATGGATATTGTCAAAAATATTTTTGAGCTTGACCACAACAGAATCACTGCACTTTCTGAACATGGAGGAACCTGGCCAGGTAAATGATGAACAGGGCAACTGCCTGCTGGAGGAAGAGGAAGAGGAGTAAGGATCCGTGGTGCTGTAGTGAGGGGAAGACAGCAGAATAGAGGAAGAGGCAGAAGAGTACAAAGACATAGAGCTGTCCCAGATGAAATACGGCCACAATTGTGGACCATTAACCATGGCCTTACAATGGCAGAGGCTGGTCGCCGAGTGCAGCCCAATGTAAACCGTGCTACAGTGTCTTCAATCAGCCAAACACTCCACAGGGAAAACAGGTATGTACTCAATAATAATCAATACTGGAATTACTCATGTTACAGTATTCCAGTTATAGCAATACAGTAGAATTACGTAAAGTCAATAAAAGTCAGAAAAAAAGTCAATGCATGTCTGAAACTCATGCTGTAAGAAATACATGAAGCACACAGCACAGGACAGTGCAGTATAGTACAGTACATATACAGTAATAGTATCTATTTGTGAATTCCAATGTGTAGGACTAGACTACCTTGTGCTGGTGGCAGAAGAGCAGTTTTTACCCCTCAACAAGAGCAAGAGATCTGCAACATGGTGGTAGCAAATAATGCTATTACACTGAGAGAGATCCAGAGTGCAACCTTAGAGGACAATGGTGTCTTTCAAAATATCAACTCTGTCAACATCTCTACAATAGATAGAGTGTTGAAAAGACATCAGATGACCATGAAACAACTCTACAAGGTACCATCTGAGGGAAACTGTGACAGAGTGAAGGAGCTGCGGTACCAGTATGTACAGGTAAAGCAGTGGTGTGCACTACACCTAGTAGCAGAGAAGAACACAGAACATTTTTACTTTGCTGTAACTGTATGATTCTACAGTAAAACTGATTTGATATTTTGTTTATTGTATTATAGAGAATGATGGAGCTGGAAGGAAGTGAAATCCCTCACACCCGTGTTTGTGGATGAGGCTGGTTTCAATCTGGCCAAAGGCAGGAGACATGGCTGAAATGTTATAGGTGGATGTGCCAGGCCAACACGGGGGCAATATCACTATGTGTGCTGCAATAGCTGAGAATGGTGTGAGTACACATATTCCCAATATTGGCCCATACAACACCCAGAAACTCTAAACAATTAAAATTTTGTAATTGTGTGGGATCCACCATGAAAATGGTTTGCTGTCCACCAAAGGATACTGGTGGTGTTGGATGATGGATAATGCTCCATTCCTGAATCCAATTGAGGAATTCTCGTCTGCATGGAGGTGGAAGGTGTATGATCATCGGTCAAATGACCAATGGATGCTGCTTGTGATGACATCCCAGCAGAACATTGCAGGGGATGGTTGCGGCATGCAAGAAGATTTCTTTCCCTCCGTTGCATCGCAAGGGAAAATATCAGGTGTGATGTTGATGAAAATCTATACATTATTTTCCTTTTTTGTATTGATGTATTTTGGTATTATATTGTGCTGTGTAATTGTGTAAATGTGAGTGCAATGTGCAATGTACCTTGTACTGTTGACATCGGCATCTGAATAGTATTCAGTTTGATACACAATAGCATTCAGCTAGCTAGACAAAAATAACATTCTAGTACAGTAAACATTCAGTGTCAATGAAAAGATAGGACTGACTGACTGACTGACTGACTGCCTTTTGCAGGTGAGCTATGGTGTTGTGCTATACCATATAAGCAGTTTTTGACAAATGCACCTAGAGCTTTGAGAACACTGTTTCAAGAAATGAACCAAATCAATTGAGAAAAACTGTAACTCCTAATCACTCCTAAAGCGAGTGTAATCAATTTAGTTTGGTAAAGATCTCAAGGGGCGTCCGAGCATATGCAATTGATAAACCAGTGGTGAATCACAGATGCAGCGGAAACAATTCAATTTCATTTTGATTCAATTCAGCTCTATCAACTGTCACTGGGGTAATTATAGGCAAACAGAGTGCTTCGGACATTGGGCAACCAACCAAAAGGCATATGAGGAGAGAGAGAGAGAGAGAGAGAGAGAGAGAGAGAGATAAGGGAAAAACATAGTGGAAATATATGTTGCTCTTCGGCATCCTGGTTGGAGTCAATGTGGCATTTCACACTCGTCAAAATGTGACAGGAATTTCCGCAGCCGGAGCCCGCGACGGTCCCGGGATCGCCTGGTGTCGGCGAGCCTTTGTGAGAGCACCGGATTTGGAAGAGAAGAAAGAGAGAGAAGTGTGAAAAGAATCACTGGGAGAATGAGATGGAAAGACAAAGAGGACGCGATAGAGCGCGGGGAGCTCTGAAGGGAGGATGAAAAATAAGGTGTAATCCTTTAGAGAGCTTACTGCTATCTTCTGCAGGGTCGTGGACATCTACGCATGGTTCAGTGCACACACACTTGAGCACGTACTGACTCAGGCTCACACACACACACACAGGATTACCGGTATCCAGTAATGATCTGATGCTCTGTTTATGACTTCTGGCAACATGCATACTGTGTGTGTGTGTGTGTGTGTGTGTGTGTGTGTGCGTACGCGCCTGCTCTGAGATAAAGCAGCCTAATCCTGGTGGAATGGAACATCTCTCTTTCATCCCTCCACCCCTCTTTCTTTTTCACAACATTAAAGGGCAATATAACACTCCTCAAGTGAGAGGGAGGGAAAAAGAAGGAAAAAAAAGAAAGAAAGAAGAAAAAACTTGGGAAGAGATAAAGGGATGAAGAGTTCAAGGAAGAGGGAATGAGATGAGATCTCTCGCTCGCTCTCTCGCTCTCTCTCTCTCTCTCTCTCTCTCTCTCTTCCCCTATAGAAACTCATGATAACATGTGCATCCAGTTACCAGTTACTGTCGACTTTACAATGGGAGAAAAACAGCCAAACGCTAAATGAAAGGCAGAGTAAACCCAGAAACGTCCATAAAACACACACACACACACACACATGCACGTACACACACATATACATGTGAAGCACCCACTAAACGTATACAGAGGCCCCTCACAGGACAGACACACAGGCTACTGACGTGTTGGGAGGCAAATGCCACAAACAGGAAATTCTCCAGATCCCCTGTTATGTGGCATGATAGTTGCATGTCATTGCGTACATGTAAACAGACGGAGAGACGTCGTTGCTAGAGGTACACAGGATCTGGACTGATTATTTTTTTACCAACTTTAAGAGAAAACACACTACTTACATTTTTTCATCTGATTTCTTTCATGCATCAATATATACATTTGCTGGATGCTTTTATCCAAAGTGCCATACAGTACAGTGAGTCTGCATGTATTTGGGTATGGGCGACCCCCTAGCAGGACTGAGATATTACCTAGAGATTAATTCAATTTAACAGACTCCAGTAATCTTTTGCTCCTGGTTTTTACAAGATCGTCAAAAGCCCTGCCTCCACTGAGTCACTGTCTCCTAGCCCCCGTGATAAAGTGCACGCTTCCCTCCGATCTGTTAGCAAAGAACAACCTTTGAGAAAGCAGCGGAAAACTCCCTGCGGCGAGAGCGTGTTTAGATCTCGCTAATTCCTCTGAATCTGGTAAGAATGTCCGACAGAGCTGGGGACCAGACCGCTGAAACCCCTTCCATTCATTTCGGGGGAAGGATACTTTCTAAAATGGAATCTGTAATTGAGACAGTAACTGATTACTTGCTTCAAGTATGGTCTTCATCTGGGTTACTCAAATTCTGTCAGGGAATGTAATGTTTTCTGTTTCTTTGTTTCCAAAATACCAAAAATAAAAGTTGCTTTCACTAAAGATAACAACTTGTTGGAACTTTGAAAACCAATGTGAAATGTGATTTAGCTGCTTTGGAAACGGAACAGAGAGAAGCAGATGAGTTGGGAGAAGGAAAGGAAATTGGTAAACATAAATAAGCATGGACTATCTCACATTGACCAAAAAAACAATAATTAAATAAACATTCACGTTCATAAATGTTCATAAGCATCTGTGGGTGGACAGCAGAGCATTCCAGGGCCTGAGCTGCTTTCCAACTGCTGACTGAACCAGAGCAGACCATCAATCCTACTGACACACACACACACCCTTACAAAGGTCCCAGGATGGTAAAGTCATTGGAAATGTAAGGACCTCTCTCTGTCTCTGTGCACGTTGCTATGACTACTGCCGAGGAGAGGAGGGTATAAAATAGTCAGCTGCGGTTATGTAACTAACATCAGTAGTTCCACCTGTTCAGCCATCGTGAAAGGATCAACTGATAAAAATCGACACTGCTGCTCCGTCTGGATCTACACGAAGCAGAGATGTGACACAGAGCTGGTAATCTTGTGGCTTTCGAAACTGGAAGAAACCACTTTCTTTTTTGTCTGTTTAGACAGCCGAGAAAAGATCAGATCTGGCTTATGAATCAGAGGCACGCTTCCTGTATAAACGCAGGCCTTAGCTCTGGAGTCTGTTGCTATGGCGAGAGAGGAAGAAAGGGGGGGGTTGATCATAGAGGAAATTGATCACGAATAGAGGCAAGTGAAGAGAACAAGAGCAAAAAGAATCAAAATGAGCTGAAAAAACAGCACAAAAAGAGGGAGAGATGGAGAGGAAAAGGAGTAACACTGGAATGAAGTATTGCGTAACAGACCACAGCCCATTTTCCCATGTAAGCACTGACCTCATCCTAATCCGTCCAACCTCACTTTATCTATGGTTACACTTGTCGTTTCAATGTTACTTTTGAGATCTTACTCCAAAGAGCCGATTTCATGAGATCGCTGTATGTCCGCATTTTGGCGTGAAATTGATCTGCAGCCCCGTGTATTTGAATCACACAGATCACAAAGTGAGCCCGACCACTTTCTCATATCTGGTTTTGAAGTCGTTTGAGCCCAAATCCATTTTTCACGCCTCCAGACCCGTCACTTTAAAGCACCCAGACATGACTGGATTGGAAGTTGCGGTGAAACAAGTGGAACTGCAGGCTTTCTTTTCTCTTTCATTCATTGACAGCTGACATTATCTTACACATGAAGAGAATGTTTAAAAAACACTGGGACCATGCCAAACCACTG
Source organism: Gephyroberyx darwinii (assembly GCA_900660455.1). Classification (NCBI taxonomy): domain Eukaryota; kingdom Metazoa; phylum Chordata; class Actinopteri; order Trachichthyiformes; family Trachichthyidae; genus Gephyroberyx; species Gephyroberyx darwinii. The sequence continues at coordinate 17,205 of CABFOQ010052714.1, forward strand.
ACAATGTGATGTAAAATTTACAAAAATGAAACGGCTGCAAATCAGCAGCCATTCATATTCAGTTCATGAAAAATTTGAGATCTTATGTTTTGGCAGGATGCTGCTGAATAGATTCACTACATCCCTTTTTTGTTGCAAATTGTCTTATTTATTATTTATTTATTATTATTATTATTTATTTCCTTATCTTATTTTGTTAAGCAGTATAAGAATAGCCAATTTCCGATGAATGGTGGCTATGTTTAGAGATAGTTTATTTTGGAATTGAACTTTTTCATCTTTCCCTACCCAGCCTCTCATTAAAACTGAGCTAGCTGACCAGTGAGTGTGAGACATCCACACCTCTCACTACTTTCACAGCTCTTTTCATTAGCAGGCTCTGCTATGCTCAGGATGAATGAGTCCAGTGTTAGGCTGTTTGTCTGCGGCTGCTGGTAGTAATCTGGAGCCTCACAGAGGCCTGCCCATAGTCCTAATAACACCGATCACTGATCCCCAGGTACCAATAGACCAGGCCTGGAAAACACACACACACACACACACACACACACACACACACACACACACACACACAAACACA
>CABFOQ010052715.1:0-25816 GCA_900660455.1 Gephyroberyx darwinii
AACAATTTGTTAAGTGTTAAGAAGGAAAGCTAATCTGGTGCTACAGAAAATCATCATCGCCAAGGATCTCAACTTATGTTACTGATCTGGTCATAGGTAGATGGCTTTGAGGGCTGAAGGTCTCCAGGTGATGGGAACATCATGCTTGTATTATTTTTAGAGTTGGAAAACAACACTGACTTTTTTTTCCTGGAGAAGAAACCGTTCCTCCGCTGTAGACGTGCCTCTGCTGCATGCTATCATCACCACACAATGTGTGGCAAAGTTGTAACTCAGGGAAATCTACCATGTGACGAAGCTGATCCCAGACTAAAGGCATGAAACCAATGCACGGCCTTGTGTGTAGTTTATCAAGGTTTGCAAGGAAGTATCAGTTAATGTAAACAAATCCATGTCGACATTATTATGTCTGAGGATCCTACATTACCCCTGTGGGAATATCTCTGCTCAGATAACTCTTCCTTGTGCAAAAGCAGTATTACAGAAGGCATCTAACCCGACTGAAATCCTTTTTTTCCCTATTTTCTTTTTTTTAATTTTCTAATTAAAGTGCTCCGTGTTCCATTAGTTTCATGTGAATCAGACAATGTTCCATCATAAATAGCAATAAAAGTAAATGAAAACAGCAGTTAACACAGTAATTAGGATTAAAAGGGTCACAGATCAAATTTATAACTTGAACCGTTACCAGTGCACATTTGATCAGATTGAGGTGAATAGCCATTATGACTTGACACAGCTTGAGTGTGTCCTTAAATGCCTCTTTATCAAAACCCCCATCTGTGATTGCAGTAAAGCGCCCTCTGTTGAAATGTAGTTGCTCACTGCTCGCTTTGTTTATATAATGATTTACTGGATATGAGACATTTCTTCACCGTTTAACTCTTAAATTTAAATTTATTGTCAGTGCTTTTCATGGAAGGACTGACTGATGTGACTTTGTCATATTGAGTTGAAGGCTGCCAAAGGTTTGTTTATATTTGTGATGTTTGCAAACAATGGAGTAAAACAAAACCCTGCATTTTGAGTTACGATCGGTTCAGATGATACCAAAAAAAACCTGTTTTCCATCTACAAGTCAAATTCCTCAAGAACAAATGTCTATACCTAAAACTTCAATGGTCAGAGAAACTGCTGATTGTTCCTTTATGTTCAGGAGATTAGGTTTATAGAGAGCAGGGAGATAATACTATAAGTCTTGTCTAGATGCCAGCCTGCAGTTACTGATGGCCTTGTCACATGACTGTCACACTAATAAGCAGCTAATCTGGATGTGATGTGAGAATCAGATAACCGCATGACCTATAAAGGATCCAGGGGATCATCTGGTCCCATTTCTGTGAGTTAGTGAAATGTGGCCTCAGATACTAATAAAGATGCCAGAGGGCTGCAAGCTAAAGAGCTACAGATCTTTGTAGACAAGTCAAAGTTGTTTCTAGCTTTGTGGCACATGGAGGTTATATAACAAATGTTTATCGATTAGAGCTTTTGCTGCAAAGTTCAGACCAAACTAAACTTAAATGAACTTGCATCACAACTCCATGTGATGCATTTGTTCAGTTGTACAAAATCATAATGTTGCGCAATCCATGTATATGAGACTGTAATAATCAGGTAATGATCAGCTTACATGTTTTTGAAATTATACTGAAAGGGAAACGCAGCACAGCACAGCACAGCAATCATTTCCCCCAATCAAGCCTCCTCTGTATGTATGATGTCTGATATTTCCACATATAATCCTTTATCTCACTGACATCATGTAAACATGGTCGCTGACTGAGTGTCTTGTCACACTATCAACTGCCCCCCTGGTAACCAAAAGATCCACTCTCAGGTTTGTGTTTGAAACAGCACCGAGTCCACAGAGTGAATCATATAACTCTCACCACATAGTAGCAATGTTCAGGGTATCCAGTGAGGAGGAGTTACTGGATGCAGCCAGGAGACCAGCCTGGTGTGTGCCTATGGTTCACAAACATATCATTAGGATTGTCTCTTAGTTACTGCAGCTATCACTGTGTAGCCTTCAGTTTGGCTTCAGATGTGATGCATTGTGCCCAGCTGCTCGAAAATCACCGCCTTGCTATTATGATGAGATGAAATGACTCATTTTCTAAAAGATAAATCCCTTTTTTCCCTCACATTTAGTACAGGCAAAAGGCCCAAAGCCCGGAGAAGTCCACATGCTTTGGCTGTGGCTTTCTAGATTCCATACATAGTGTTTATTCCTCTCAGCTTTCAGGACGAGCTCTAGGAGAAGAACTGGGGAGTCAACACGCGACGTGGTGCATTATCCTCTCACTGAAGCATGTTAGGAATACGGGGGTTGTTTGGTTTTCAACCTCTCTGCTCTCTCCAACAACTTGTGATTTATAGCACTGTGAATTACATGTTCTCAGAGGGAAAACTCTGCCCTTGAAAACAGGTGAGGGAACAAACACAAGGCAACAACACTTCTACACCAGAATTATAAAAAAAAAACTAGGTTAATGTGTAACCCGTGTTAACGTCAGACAGATGGGTATTTTAAAATTTGAGCTGTCTCTGAGAAAATATGTTTCCCCCCTCCCCTTTGTGTTTGAGCGCTGGTTGCCTGCCTTCTCCGCCAGGCATTGTGAGACTCACATGGCTTGGTTTTGTCTGACAGTTAATATATGTGTGCTGTTAGTTTGGGGAATGCTGGTGTGAAGTGGAAAAAAGGGAGTGTCACTCACAAAACAGATGTTATGCTTTTAATCATCCATATTACACTGAAGCCATGTTTTGGTACTTGGACTCTAAAGACCAGTGTGCTCTCAAGCTCCTTGGTGTAATATTTACAACAAATAAAATGGTGTTTATTTACATTTATTGAGCATACTATTTGGGTTCATTAGAAGTGAAGATTTATGAAAAGATTATTATAATAGGGCAACACTATCTATATATAGCCTACTGGCCAAACTGAACTTTCATTGTCAATCTTAGTAAATTAATAATACTGCTATAACTGAAGTTATGTCGTAACAGTGTGGGTTTGTTGACCTCATTGTTTCTGAAAGCACAATTAAAATGGTTTCATGACAGCATGATTGGCATCCTCAGAGGAAAACAAACCCAGGTCCATGAATTCCCTAGAAATTTGGCGGTTTGGGAAACGGGATCCGGGGAACCTAAAACCTCAGTTAGGTGAAAACAAACCACAAGAATGTAACTTGCGCAGTATGCAGGCTTTGGTCCAGAAACACTGGAGAGGAGGCCCTGCCCGTGATGTTGTTGATTTTGAATGAAAGGTAAACATGTTTTGTGTATGTTAATATTAAGATCCCCTGTCTTTAGATTAACATCCAACCAAAAGCTGAAAAAACCTAAAACATGATCATGTGTTTTGAGGTCAGAGCCTTTGAGGTCTTGGCTGACTTCAAGTTCAACAAAACTATTCCAGGGTGAGGTTTGCAGGGCAGAAGTTTGAGAGGTGAAAGAAAATCGGTTTTGAAAATGACAAGTGCACGACCGCTCAATATAATGAACAGACTCAATTGAATTTATTACAGATAGCGTACTGTAGCCTAGATCAATGAGTACTATACCAGAATGGCATCAATTAATAAACACAAAAGTCTTTTCCACTGCTAGAACATTGTGTAAGACACTTAGTCTAATTGGTAGCGCAGTCCACAGCATAATTGGAGTCATAAGGTTGAAATGATGCCAGACTGTGCTGTACCTGAGTGGTGACTCTGAGATTAACTGGTAGGCTAAGTAGGCTACTTTCACTCCTGATAGATGCATGAGTCGTTTAATCCAAAATGAAATAGCCACCATTAGAAAAGTTTGACACCTACCCTTATAAAGTAATAAACAATGAAGAATTTTAAAAGAATAGTCAGTAAATGAAGTCCTTGCTTGACAACATGACAACACTCTAATTAACTGGACCATTTATATTTTAGATATTGAATAATAAACTCCCAATCTGCTTTTGTTTCCAATATTTATGTATAGCATTTTGGAACAAAACTCTATATAAATGCGTAACATTGATCTTGCAGTTTCTCTTGCATTGAGAAACAAAATTGATCAACTTTGCAACACACAACTTTGTGCATGTAGACCCTGCTCAATCTGCCAAATAGTGATAGCTAATTAGTGAAAGTGGCGCGTGGAAGGAGGCATTATCTACAGGAAGGGTTTATATACGTCCCCCTGGTGCAGAACAGACAGCTGGGATCCAATCAAGTTCAGAATTTTACATTTTGAAGCCTGGTTCAGTTTAATGTCACTCTGCAGAATACACACATGAGTAATGGATGCTGAATGAATAATGATGATTTCAAAATGCACTGACAGAGATGACTTTTATATTGTTGCATCAATGCAGCTGTTGTCTGGCAGTCGGTTAGCTTGACCTTGAGGTTATTATCTTTTAACCTTTTGTTCTGTTCACTCAGTCCAGAGTGGCTCCTACTTTGCCAAACACAGAGTGATATAAAAAAAAAAACATTGCATCTTTTTTAAGGCTCAAAATATTTCTTTGTCTGTCAAGAGACTGACAGGGGCCGTAACAGTTGTACGGTTTGTGTTGTGTCACTTATCTATTCCTTGCCATGCACTCTCTTCATGTAGCTGTAGGTTAACTGTGCTGTAGCAATGCTTCAGCACCACCTCCCAATGCACTCAGAGGCGCACAGGCTGCCATGTTTCTATAAGATTTGGTCTCTGTTTGTTCTGTGTCAACATTCCCACCACTGAAGGTCAGGCTGAGGTGGTAGATCCAGTTTGAAATGTGTGAAAGCCATTGTTTTGTCTTTGACTTTAGGAGCTTTTTGGTGGGTTTTCTGTCTTTCCATCCATTCCATTCCATCACTCACAGAGATGTGAGTTTTTATATATTATGTTATTATATTGTCGTCTTGTTTCTAATGTTGATTTTGTATTGACTTGAGTTGAAATCCATAAGGTTAAATTTGGTGCACTTCAAAAACTACTGACATTGTTTTTTTAATCAAAAAAAGAAAGAAAGAAAGAAAGAAAGAAAGAAACTGTCTGAGCTAACCCAGTCATGTGAGTGCAGAGTACCTTTCACAAAAAGGTCAAAGGATAGAATTCCAGGTCATCTCTCTGGTTTCACTAGACCCACGAAGGCAGAACTACAACGGTAACTCGAGCTGGAGGCAGACAACAGTTTCACAAGGGGGTGATGGGGAGGTGTGAAAGGGGTGGTGCTGTACATGGGACAAATCACCAGGGCTTATTTGGGTAGCAGCCGTGTCATGGGAGGGCCTCCTGCCTTGGCCTTGTATTTGACACCTGCAGGTGACAGGTTTCCAGGACTACTCCGTGACCGCTCTCTGGATCAGTTTGCTTCGCGGTGCTGCAGCATGGACAAGGGACAGGAGGGAGGAAACATAATAACATAACAGCACATGTCTGCCAGAGAAGCTGTGCAGGTGTTGGAGTAGGAGAGGCCCCTGGCTGTAATCCATACTGTATTCTGTGAAAGAACTGAAGAAATGACTGAAGACATCAGGAAAGCTGATGCTCTGACACTTACTAAACACAGTCTGGTCATGCTTTGTGTCCTAACTGAAAATATTGCTGAAAACATTGTGGACATGTATGCTGGAGTATTTTGTTTTGACAGTATGGCTAATTTGTCACAAAGACAATAGACAGACATGAAATACGTTACATACGTTTATGTACATGTACACATTCACACAACAATGTTCACCGTGGCTGAATATTTGGTTTAAAACCAATGACCAGTCCAGTCTTGTTCCATGTCTGACCTGTGAGGGTTGATGATCCACATCCAGGCCACTGGGTTCACACAGTTCACAGTCTGCCACAGGAGATCTGGGTGGATTGAGAGATCACATTCCTCCACCAGGACTAAAGGGAAGATGAAAACCATGACATATAGCTCTGCTTAGACCTGCTTTCATCCAATGGGATAGAAATAAACCTTAATTAAATTGGTAGCTGTGGTAGTTGCAAAGTTATCTCGGGGCTACGTGGCTGTGAGAATATGATTTCAATATTGTTCATTATTGCTCTATGTATGATGCACGACTGTAGACAGGAGAGAGAGAGAGACAGAAGGGATGAGGCAAGAGCAAGTAGCAAAAAAATGTGGTAAGGGACTCAGAATCTCAGAAAAGTTAACTTTTACAAGACCTCCCTGAAGAGTCAGTTACAGGCCAACACTCAACAGGGCTGAATGTATTTCAGCACATAAACAAATGTTTCTATGTCACACACAAAAGCTACTGCTATTATATTTCCAAGGCCAATTATTGATAGCATCTAATGTGGATGTGGGGCAAAAGTCAACTTAGAAACATGAAGAGACTGCTCTGAAGGGAGTGGTGGACTGAGGCAAAATGTAATAAACATGCAGATCCACTAATTATGAGAGAAAAGATCAGATGACTACATCATATTTCTCACAAGAGAGATGCTGTGCGATGAAAGAGTAACAACAAGTCCTGATCATATATCTCATTATTTTGATTATAGACAACAGCCACCTGTGAAATCCACTTGTTAAATGTAATTGGACCTATTCAGCGGTTACCCTTAAATGTGAACTGTCCCTGTCAAGGCCAATGATGCTCATTAAATATAAGGAAATGTGATTATGTGATTATGTGAAGGGATCACAGCACAGCAGCATCCCCCTATTCCCTTGGAAACACAGTGCTCATTGTATGGCTGGGTATAACCTGTTGTGCAATTGTACATTTACACACTCTTAATACTGACCTTCACTCTTCAAAACCAACCACTGGGAACATGACTGCTTAGTCATATAAGTATAATAATAATAATAATAATAATAATAATAATAATAATAATAATAATAATAACAATAACAACAACAACAACAACAACAATTATAACAAAAACAACAACAATAAGAATAATAATAATAATAATAATAATAATAATAATAATAATAATAATAATAATAATAACAACAACAACAACAATAATAATAATAATAATAATAACTTCCATTTAAGCGCCTTTCATGGTACCCAAGGCACTTAACAATGGAAAAGAGAAGAACTAGATATGGTGAGAAAAATAAAAACTAGGCTAAAAGGTAGGAAGACAGTAAGACAAACAAAGGACAAAAGGGCAAAAAAGGAAGGACAGGGCCACAATTCAGCAGCTGGGTCCAAAGGCCTGGCTGAAGAGGAAGGTCTTCAACCAGCATTGCGGATCTCCAGAGGGAGTGAGTTCCAGAGGGTGGGGGCAGTCACTCTGAAGGCTCTGCCTCGAGAGTCCACAACCTGGTGTGGGGGGTGGTGAGCAGTCCCATGTCAGAGGAACAGAGATTTCGGGAAGGGGTGTAGGTATGGAAGAGATCTGATAGATACTGGGGAGCAAGGGCGAGCAGGGACTTGTAGGTGAGGAGCAGGATTTTAAAGGTGATACATACTTGACTGGGAGCCAGTGGAGGTGGATGAGGGTGTGGTTATTTGTTGCAAAGCCAATTAAGACGCTTCCTTATAACGGCGTGTACTAGTTTAAGATATATGCATGCTGACTTAACAGTGCCACAGCAGTGTAATAACAATGACAAATGTACAGACTTAACTGCCTTTATTTATTAAAACAAACAACTTAGCTAACTTGCTGCTACTCTGCCAGTAGTGGACAAGCTAAATGTATTCACAGTGCTATTTGCAAAGCCACTATCTCAATATAAAAAAGGAAGAACATCTATTTTGCTGCTCCAAACGTATATTTTATTAAGTTAACTGATGATAACATTTCAAACATTATCTTCTTCAGTCATATGTGACATCTGCCTAAATAATGACAAACAAAAATCACTCTAAAAAGAAAGGACTGCCCTTTGTCCCGTGAAGAGATTTGTGGCATAGGGGGGTCTTTAAGGAACCCATGTGGGATGTATTTCCAGTGAGAAGCCTGAAGGTGCTTATTGACTCCCTTTGGACCTTAGGGGAGCCCACGATAAAAACACTAGTTTTTCGAGTGCAGGAGTCAAGTCCCAACAGACTCACGGATAGTAATTTTTCTATCCTCCTACAAGGTGAGCCACTTGCATTGTAACCCCATTTTCTAGTGATTTACAAACCTTCCATCCACAACTTGCTGTGCGGCTGGTCCTTTTAAATTAAACTGGACAATTCAGTCTTAATGTGATATCTCCACTGCCTCTGCAAAGCCAGCGTGACAGGCTGCCAGCACAGCAGCAGCCTCTTTGATTTTTCCATTGAAGGGTGAATCACTCTCGGATGAACATTTAGTAACCCATGGCTTATTGGCCAAGATTAGCCCTAGCAACAAAGCTCTCTGGGGGACACGATCGATGCTGAGGGGCCAGTCTAAATACCCTCCTGCTGTTCACCTGAACTTTCTCCCCTGGTTGTCTTATCCGAGTCTCAGCAAGGAAGAGGCAACTAGCACAAACCAACACAACTTTGGAGAGCATGGCTCACAAAGGCTACAGACAAACAGAAGAAATGCTTTTCATTAGAGACAGCATGTTTGTCTCCTGCAAGCATATTGGTTTAAGTGGTGAACCAATCGCCAACAGACATATGAACACATTCATGTAGGAAACTACAAACCCTGCTAGAGAATAGTGGAGAGACGTGTATGTTAGTGTTTGTGTGTGTGTGTGTGTGTGTGTGTGGTAGGAGGGGCTCAAATCACATGTTCAAATGGTGAAATGTAAAGTAATTGTAGAATAAAAGGACTGCAGCAGCACACTGACAGCTTCCGATTGTTGTCTGCGTATTGCCTGTTTGTCCTCTGAGCGCTGTTCTGCACACGTTGCCTGTAAATTGAATCAGTTTGGAACACTGTGTACACATTCTGCCCAACATGAACTTAGCTGCCTTGGGCTTCCTGCCACTGCTCCAGTACTAATTGCGATTGATGTTTTTTGTTCCTAGATGTTATTTTCAATGCGAGCCACCTTGAGGGTCTGGGACAGTGAATGCACATCCATTCAGGATCATCCATTCTTTCTTTATTGCATGATTGGCGAATGATTGACTTGAGCACTCATTTATAGCATATGAGGAATTTACTTAAGCTTAATTGTTCCATTATCTAGTCATGGTGATTTGAATTGAATTTGATCTGAATGTTAGGAGTTTTAAACATGACCTTGGCGTGTTACATACAATAAAATTGAATTATGTAAACTGTAGCCACATAACCTACATGTAGCTCATGGTTACCTTGGTTACCTTACTTTTAATGGTTACCTTGTAAGAAAAATAGGTATGGAACTGCCCCCAAACAGTCCATCCACAGTTAAGGGACATTATTACATATTTAACTCTAAGAGTGTTTTCAGTCAAAGCGACGGGAGATGGGAGGCTGTTTTGGCAGACTAGTATACATGCATACACACTGTTAAAAGAAAGTACAAGTGGTGGCAACTAAACTGCAGAGAAGCTTACCTCAGAAATCTCAGGGGGGACGTTAGGGGCCCTGAACCACCTGGATTCTGGATATTAGGAATAATAATCAATCAGTGTATCTTTTCTACATGGGTGCCAAATAGTAGAAGTAGCATTAGGAGGAGAGTGAGTAGTGCACCCCCCATTCATACTTGTATAAATTCAGTACATTGTAAAAAAAAAAAAATCAGAAAAAATCAGTACATTCGTTGGAAAGAAAGGAGGTAGATATGTAACAGCCTAATATGAGCCACATTCAGACATGCAGATACAGTACATTGCTTGTTTGCTAGACCAGCAGAGAGGTTTAAATCAATAGTAGGCAATGCCAGCAACAACATTCCTTCATCCAAATCACATTATAATCAAGTAAGGAACAGTGACACACCTTAAGATATCCTCTCATGGAAGAGGTACGCAAGTTCTCTGCACGAGTAAAAGTACAAACATCCTGATAAAACTGTGTACTGGTATTTGATCTCAAATCATTCAAAAGTAAATGATATGCTTAATATGATGTCATCATTACTCTCCAGTGCTTAACCTCACTAAGACACTTTGCTTCTGCTTCATGGGAGCTGGCTCAAAGTGCAGAATTGTTTAAGAAGTGATCATATGTTTGGTATGGAAAACTGTTTTCATTAAAATAAGTAGTTTGTGCAGGGGGTGGGGGGGCTAAATGTGCTTGAAGGAAAAGTAGAACATGTTCTTTGCAATACAGAGGAGAAAAAACAAACGAACATAATTGTAGCCCATAGTACTCCACAGTACAAATACTGCGCTGCTTTCCACTCTTGCAGATGTCACACATGTCCAACAGAAGACCAGAGATTAATGAATTTCAGATGACTGCACTGAATAAACAGAGATCTGATTGTGAGACTGTTTCAGAGGATCTTGAATTTTACAAACTCTTGATTACAAACACGACATTCATCTCAGTCCTTTCGGATATTTCAGAAAACTTTGCGTAATCCTGAAGAATTAACCCCTCTGCAAACACCAGTTTCTCACATGGGTGCACATCTTTTGAGGAGCATTCTCATGGCACTGTGTACAACAAGCAGTGATGATTAACGATATCACAACTAAATCATTATCCATCACTTCTGGCATACTGTTTCCTGGGAATAGCAACAATGGGAGCAGTGAAGTCAGTGTACATTTGTCACGGAGAATTTCATTTATTTCTGGCTTTCCATGTCTCATGATCAGAACCATGTGTCTGCCACGTGGAGGGTTTGCTGTATTTGATTAAGGCTGAAGAGGAAACATTTCTAAGGTTCTTCGAGGATGAAAGGTGGTGAGATGAGGTTACATGCTTTAAATCCAAGAAAATCATATTCCACATTATGGTGCTTATGAAATAAGTTGTGCATGTCTGTGACACTATTTGATAATAATGAGTTTTTTAAAGCACACTCATTAAAACCAGATAGATAGATAGATAGATAGATAGATAGATAGATAGATAGATAGATAGATAGATAGATAGATAGATAGATAGATAGATAGATAGATAGATAGATAGATAGATAGATAGATAGACACAGAAACTGAAACAAGTAATTGATTAATCAGATTCATTTATCAGATCCCGGGCACAATTAAACAATCTGATTAATTAATTAATTTAACAAACAAATTAATTGAATGATTGATTAAATGTAATACTTTAACACTGCTACCACTGCTACCACTTAAAGCAGTGGTAAAGTATTTAGCAGTTCAGTCATTTTCACAGGGAAAGGCCCAGTATCTGTGGTGCCCTCAGGTGGCCAGGTAGAGAAGCCACACATAAAGCCTGGACCCCCATGGTGTGGAGCTTAGTCCTGCAGTTGGTCCACAGTGGAGGCTTGTAGGATATGGCTTAGTCCAACGTATCAGTTTTCCAATATTGGCCTTTTATTAAAAATCATCCACTCCATATCATGTTATTTTCTTTGCATATTTTCTTTATTCATTTAATTGCTCAATAATGTTCTTGTGAAGAAATGTTTCATTTGAAGGCCTGATGCATCCCAGAGTTGTCTCTCTCATTGAATGTGGGTTGGGTCACCCTGCCAACTAAGAACAAAATGTAATTACTATGGGTTTCAGTGCCGAGTCACATGATGGTCTAAGTGCTGTTTCAAATGATTTTCCACCTTTCCAAGATTCAGACTCCTGGGGCAACAATGAATCTTTTTATGTAATGTTTTGGTATTAAAATGGTCTAGAATATTGAATATCTGCACAAAATAGCATGGTAAAGATTCACTTATTATCTTATCTTGCATTGGAAAATAGGGCCATATTACCATGAGATGATACCGATTAGATTAAAAGCATAACAACTGGTTGAAGATAATAGACATATTTTCATGTAGGCACAGGCATGCCTACACTCACTCTAGTTGCATTTATGTATTAATTTTCCTGAATTGTCATGGATGGAGACATTACCCACACTGCTGTGTTTATTCCTGACAGGTTTGGAACTGGTGAAAAGTCTGGCACACATGTTCCCATGGAGACCCTCATCTATTTTGTTCTTGCCAACGGAAGCAATCCAGGTGTCAGAGGAAGCCAGTGAAGTCTGAATAACTGGTAATGAACTGCAGGGTTGAAGATCCTATGAGAATTGATTACGCCTCCAGCCACGTGACACACACCCAGAAACATGAATAAACACAAGCACTCACAGCTACACACATGCATACACACAAATGGACACACGCACATACATGGATTCAGACCTACTGTGAATCAAGTTGCAGGAAAACTGATTAGGTGATGCTGATCTCATTAGTTAAGCTTCAAGGTCTTGAGGATCATCCTGAGTTCACTTTCAAAAATACCTAATTTAAAGCTGCCAAATGTATGTATGTGTGTCTAAATGTGTATCTGAATATGTGCGTGTATGTGCATGTTTTCATGCATTTTGTTTGCGTGTGTGTATGCGCATTAAGTGCTGATCTTTTCCAATTTACCAAGGAAAAAGTTAGATCAGGACGTTAAATGCATGGGGAAAACATTCCTACAACTGAATCAGAAGTGCTCTGAGGAAACAGTGTTCAGTAGTTTCACCAGGAGATCAATCACTCCCAAGACAGCAGACAAAATCCATCCTCAACAATTAACAATCCGATAAAACATCCTGTCAGCTGCCTCAGTGTGACCCCTGAGGTGTACGCTCATTGATCACATGAATATAACAGCACAGGATTAGTGTGGTAAATCTGTGCATACAACATTCCTATACTTAGGAGAAAGAAGGTTGGAGATTACTATTAAGTCCAAATATTGCTGAAAGATTGCAGGTTTAACCTCAACTGCTGGTGAGAGGGCAAAGTGAAGCACTGCCTGGGGGACTGCTGGCAGTAGAATCACCTGGCCTGCTCGGACCTCTGAAAAGAAACAAGACAATGTCCCAAGATAACAGGTGAAGACAGAGTGAGGCAGATTCCTTGACCAGGGTCTAAATTCACATCCCCTAATTGGCTAATACGTTTTGTAATAGGGATTCTCAGCATCTTTTTGGCCTGGCTTGACTTCTGCTAATCTTGGGTGCATCCTCAGTCACATTTTTACCTCAGTCACCTCCTTCAAGTGAGTGGGTACAAAAGAGGAAAAAGAATACAAAAGAGGAAGATAAAATAATGAAAAGGGTAGGACCTTTTCATTATTTTATCTTCCTCATGTGAATGCTTCTGTAGAGGAGATAGAAGTGTCACCAACGCCATGAACTCATATGGAAGAGGCCCCAGACTGGCTCTTTTACCCTCTCAACTACAGGGGCATGCCCTCTGTCACCTCTTACCTCCTGAGCACAGAGTGGATTAACAGATCAAGTTAATCTGATCTGGGAGCCGTAGCTTCCACTGGAGGATCCCTGCCTCGTCCGAACCTCGGAACAGGACACTGATGGTGTGGGGGCTTAGAAACAGGTGGGAGCGCAGCTCAGCAGGTAAAGCCTTTGCTCTAATATCAATATCTGTACCAATGTTTTAACATTAGTGTCAACATTCAACTCACTATTCACACACCAAAGTTACATTACATTACATTACAGTCATTTAGCAGACGCTTTTATCCAAAGCGACGTACAATAAGTGCATTCAACATAGGTCAGTAAGAGAACTACTAGTCACCAGAAATCATCGGTGCATTTCCTTCCTAAACAAGCATCTAAGAGCATAACCAGTGCTAAGGTAAAAGTGCAGTAACATTAGCTACCTACTTTTAAGTAAACAAGTGAGACAAATAAGTAAATCAAATAAACAAGAGCTCAGACAAAATAAGTAAATCTAATAAACAAGAGCTAAGACAAGTCCTGTTGAAGTGGATGAAAGGAGCTGAAGATTGGTAAAATGGTTCACACCGCCTTCAGAAATCTTCAATAAAGACTTTTTTCAACTAGATATTTATTCAGTGATTATATATTAATGATTCAAAGGTACATATGCCTTGTCACAAATATTCTATCATCTTTAAATATTAATCTTGCATTCATAAAGTGTATAGAAATTCCAGTATTGCATTGTGTTATTTGTCACCTAATAAAGTCGGTGCTTAACTGTCTTCTTGGGGAATAATTGCAGCGATATCTGTGACAAAACCATCTATGATCCATGTCAGACAGTTATAGAGAAGTTAATTCAGACCTGAAGACAAAACAATGATAGAAAAGTGATTTGATTTAAAACAACTAGTCAAAATTTCTGGTTAGGCTGAAAAGGCACAATTCATTTTCTCTCTGTTTTCTCTGCTAATGCAAATGACATGACACTCATGATGTCAGACCATCAGATATCTGATGTTAGACAACCAATTATACTGAAGTACTGTATAATGCAGGAGGCGGTAAACCATATTGGAGAATGGAGATTATTTTGACATCAATATAGCACTCTGGTTGGCACCGCCCCCACTGTTTCTGCAATGCCAGGCAGCAGCACTATATGCTGATTACGTCAGTTAGAGCTTGGATTACCTCCAGATCCAATACTTGGGGAGAAGCCCTTTAGTTAAGTGCTGCTCTGTTGATGTATTTCATCAGTCTAAATGCCTTTAAATAAAGATCATAAAAATATCATACTGTCAAAGCACTGAGAAAGTAGTTTTATTGCAACATCTTGCATACTTTTTATGTATTATTCATGGCAATGCAAACACAATATAGAGTCATTTATTATAGTTTGGTGCTGAGGATGAACTTAAAGCACCATCATGAAAGATTGTCCCATCAGCTCCTTATGATCTAAAACTGGTCTTGGAGCTTTCCAAGGATAATGTGTTTCAAAAGTCAAATGGATTGGTATACGTGTTGGAGGTCACTAGTTTACTGTATGTTTGTGTGTATTGATTCCTTTTAGCCTATTAGTCTATTCCTCCAAGAGTCTTCGTAACATTTACATTGTAGATGCTCTCACACTCTTTCACTCCGACATGCTTATCCAGAGTGACTATGAGTGCAATAGTAGATTAAGCTTCATTTCCTGGCCGCAAACATTTCAAGAAACCAATGGTAAGGAGGGCAATGTTAGAGCCATAGTACTGCGACCGTCATGTGAAAGAGGAGAGGGAGGAAAAAAGCTAGAAGGAGTCACAGAAGGGATATTTTTTACACATCAGTGTAAGAGGATATTATAATACATTAGAACAAGTAGAGGGGGGAGATTCAGGGAGAGAAAATAACAGCAAGCAATAAAGATGTTTTGCGCATTGGGAGACAAGATTCATTAAAAAAACAAAAGCAAGGATTCCTTTTGTGGTATTAAAATGTATGAAATTCATGAAACGGTTTTCTATTTGCAGGTATTCCAGTAAATGTGATTCATATTGGTGTTCTGGTTAGAGCGTTACAACTCCAGTTCAAAAGCTTTAGATGTAGTGGCAGTAGAACCAAGACAAACCTTGAGGTCTATTGTCCTCTAGTGGCCATACGCCTGCTGCTATAGAAACTGCTATACTGCTATAAACTGCTATAAGCTGCTATAGAAACATTCTGCAATACCTTTTCAAAATACTTTTATTTAGGATTTTGGACTGTTCTGTCAACGTGGAGGGAAAATTTATGATTAAGCTATAAAAGTAAAAGAATTGACACATTAAATAGATTTTCTTTTTAAAATGGTCTTAAATGTATTCAAATATTATATAGTAATATCCATTCAAAACATGAACTACCAACTAAAGAGGAAGTCTTGAACAGATGATAGAAATGGATAAATGCAATTTTTACTGACACCCTATACTTTTTAACAAACTTTCTTGGGCTGTTCAAGTCCACCATGTGGTATGTAAGCTATCAACAGGAAGCCTGCAACTGAATCAATGCAAAAGCCTGAAGAAAATATTAGATTTAGATTTTCCCACATTTTATTATGTATCAAGTGAATTCTGCATCTGGTAGAAATATCATGTATCATTAGTATTTTTATTTATTGTAAGACATCCAAGGTTACACACAAGACTTTCAACATTGTAGTTTATCTGTTAGCCAGAGGGTGGCGCTCTCTACTACAGAACTCCTGCACAGTGTGTATTGGAGTTGGCACAGGGAAACAACTGTTTACTACTCCATGCAATAGATGCACATCTTATCTTTAGGGTGGGGACTGTGTGAATAGCAAGTTTGAGTTATTGATTTTTTTTGAGGGGTTTTGAGGGTTGTTTTGGGATGTACAACATATTGATCACACTAAACCCCATATTGTGTGCTGAACAAATCATGGTACAAGTTCTTTGGAATGAGTAGGAGGTCTGTGCTGGTTATGACTGAGCGCTGATGATGACTCTCCTCTGCTACTTCATGTGTTTTAACAGGCATGTAAGGACAGGCACAGGGTGGGCTGAGGTATGCCTAGCTGGCTGGAGCCACTCCCAACCTCTCCTGACTCTTTGGATTATTTTTCCTTCCTTGTGGCTACACATTTCTCCTCTTCTTACCTGTGTACCAGAAACTGATCTCAACTACAGTTACTAACAGTTACAGCTAGATTTTGAGTATGGAAAGATGTTGGTTTCTTTCCAACAATCAAGCTTACAGTAGGTTTTAGGTTTTTAAAGCCCTAAATTGTCCTCACTGGGCAAGTTGAAGTGTCTTCCTTTTCAAGAAAATGTAAATGGTTGGATGGAGCTTCATTCCTTCATATCGTGCGCTAGAAAATGAAATCCTGTTTGCTGTAAAGTTGTCTTTTATTTCTCTCAGGGGCCTTTATCAGGACTAGGTCAGTCACAGTCAGCTATTCTATTTTAAGCCCTGTACACATAATCTGAACTGTCTTATCCGGAGAAGACCAACATTTCACCACTTTCTTGTGTCAGCAGAGACAGACATAGATGAGTCAACCCCCTGCTTCTATCTGTCTGTATCCTGATTTCAGTGAATATCAGGCTGTAGAGACTTATAACTGTTTGCCTCTATCATCTATGAACCTCTTTGTCAGCGTCACTACATTGTCTTTCATTTTGGAGACACACATGTAGTTGGTTGATTAAACTCAACCACTGACCTGCTGTCTGTCTCTCCGTCTCATTCTTGACAGAAGTTGCTGTTGCTGTCTGAGGCTTTCAGGTCTGATCCAGCTCTACACCTTTGCACTATGTACTATGTATTACACATCAACCAACTCCCAACCTGTATCACAATACCATCATGTGAACATAATGAGCATTTTATTTATATATGGTGACATAACAGAACGGCGGCAACACTTTAAACAACGTAACAAAAAGAAAATGGTATTGACTGTAGTATATTCACACATGAACACATGAACACACTAAACTGCTGTAAGCTGCTATCTAGTGATTATACAGTGAAATATATCCTGAACTGAACATACCATATAAAAATACACTTTTTAAAGATATGTTGAATTGATGAATGCAGCTTCAAGTCAGACTTTGCATATAAATATACCTGAAAGTGACTTTCAGACAACACTGGTGCTAAGTGGCCCTCAGTGGCCAAAACTTGAGTAGCGGTTGATAGAGATTATGGAATTGACAGCCCCACCCAGCTAGTGCATTTTCTCAGAACATCCCCTCTGACCCTCTAGTGCCCCAAAACTTAACATTTTCTTTCCTGATTCTGCAATGTATAGATTACCAAAGAAATGTATTTCACAACAAATATAATATCAAATGTACAGTCAATACCACAGCTGTAAATATACATGCTGCAGAACAAAAAGACATCGAACAAATCTCATTTGAAAGACAAAGCCCGGTGATGGCCCTTGTAAAGACAGGCAGGATGTAAAACGTGTTCTT
The DNA here is from genome assembly GCA_900660455.1 of Gephyroberyx darwinii. NCBI lineage: Eukaryota > Metazoa > Chordata > Actinopteri > Trachichthyiformes > Trachichthyidae > Gephyroberyx > Gephyroberyx darwinii. Next base: position 17,697 of record CABFOQ010052715.1, read on the forward strand.
TGAATCCTCCCTGGCCCCTGGACCTAGACATAGTCTTTGCCTGGTTGGCCTGCAGAGCGGGCTGCTGGGTAGCGTGGAGACTTCCCTGACCCTTTGCTGGAGCAGTTGCAGCAGAGGAAGGCTCCCCCAATAATGGCGAGGCAGGCAGATCCCCATCCCACAAACAGGGCTTTTCCAAATTCGTACCTGCAGATGCACAGAAAGCAATAGGATTTAAGTTGACCGGCATTTGTGAAGTAACTGGGTTTTCATGCATTTCAAGTCTCAAAAAACAATATTTAATAGTTTGGATTCAAGCCATTAATGTAAAGGGAATTACAGAAACATGGAAACGTGCACATGAAAATAATCCACACATAAATGAGTGATAGCTTGGATGGACAGAAGCACGGCAGTGTCCTTCCCCTTTGCTATTACACAACCAAACTGACACCCGATAATTAGCGTGTGGTTGACGATGACCTCACCTGGAATTTGTAGGAGTGAAGGGGTCGTAGAATTCCTGAGCTATTCTGTTACCATACCAAGACGTTCCCACCAGACCACACAGACCTGGGAAACCACATGCAGAATTACATTTTAGATTAGCATTATGGCAGCAACACAATTTTCACTACAGGCCAAATAATACATGTTCAAGAAAAGTGTGTGTGTGAAATAAAAGTGTGATGTTGCTGGATCGAAGTTGAATGAAGCCTGACCAGAGATGATAAAGAGAATCCCTCCAGCTAGAGCCACTTTGTTCTTCTGCTCTGGTTCCTCTGCCAGGCAGGTGGTGCACTTCATGCCTACTGATGCCACCAGGATGGAGATGGCACATAGCAAGAGGCAGGTCACCATCAGGCCTCGTGTGCCCTGAACAATCCCTGGAGACGAAGGCAAAGGCAGAGGGTTCAGTCCATTTGATTTGATTAGGCTTTGTTTCATTTCAGGACTCACCCATGCTTGTGCCCAGAGATAGTTAACTGGTTTCCAACTGCCTAAAAGTGACTGGACCGTTCACTCTCCTCCTTTAAAAATGCATAACTAAAACTATCAGAGAAGTCACGATAAATTCATAGACTTCTTTTCATTATAGTCATCCTGATCAAGGCAGTCAGAAATCACTAGATTGCATAGAAGTTCTTTGTGTGGCAACTGCACTGTACATATTTCAATATAGCGGCACAATAAAAGATAATTCAATAGCATTAGGTGTCTCTGCTTCAGTCTCTACTTCTTGCTTTCTTCTTGTATGCAACAGGCACAAAACTGGCAGGAATACAACTGAGTCTCATTCAGTAGAATCTTACAGGAATCGTGTATTCATGGATGTTTTTATCTCTTCAAGATTTCATCTAGTAAAGTTGGCAGTCATATTATACTTCCAGTTAACCAGAGGAATGTGCTACATTTAACAAAAAACCCAATCAAATACAGTAATAGGTTCTATTATGTTTGAATGGAGTGAGGTGTTTTCTCCTTGATCAGCCTACCACTGGTATTTGACTGACTTGTCTCTACACGTACAAGGGCTTCTTACAGGCAGGGCAGGAGGACACAGTCTTAAACCTTTCTAAAGTTTTGTTCTCTGACCCATATATTTAGAAGAAGAAATTGCATTTGAGCAGAACAATAATTTGTAGGTTCAATATGAACCCCTGAGATGACAAAATCGAATCAGTTGGTGGTAGTTCTAAAGTAAAATAACTCATGTAAAGTGTCATGAAAACCATTAAGTAAAAGCAGAAAATTACCTGGTAGTTGGAGGAGTGAATCATACACTTTACACTGAACTTGACCAGTGCTCTGTGATACACAAGACTTCCACAGTCCCTCATACATGGCCTGAGCTGTAATAATGTTGTCTCCTGCATAGGATGAAGCTTTCCATTCAGCCATTATTGTGGATGCCATCAACCCAATGAAACCTAGGAAGGCCAGCGCGAAGCCAAGAAGCTGCATCCCTGCATTGGCCATTGTTCACCCCCAGAAAGTAAGAATGTGAATAATATAAGTGAAAAAATATTTAAAAGCAAAAATCCTTTTAGTCAAGTCACACAAATTCCTCGATGTAGTTCCTGAAGGCTTTGGGTGGTGGATCTGGCGCTCCTGGACAGTGTTGTCTAGCTGTGCATCTTCAGGGAATTACCTGGAGGACAAGGAGGGTCCTGGAATTCCAGTACTTGTCTTGGAGGTCAGCAGGACTAGTGTGACACCTAGTGGAAGCTTTGGTCTCCTACAGAGACTGAGAATACTGTGAATCTCCTGAAACATCCAGGCCTATGTGTGGTTTTATGAACAAAACACCAGACATGTTTAAAAAACACACACTGGTTGGGAAAAATGCAAAACTGTAACTGTAAGTGTAACTAGTATAGACAGTCAGAGTTCACATTGTTCACATTGTTCACATTGTGTATTTACAGTACAGATGATGTTCATAAATTGTATAGTACATTTTAGGTTTGCAAAATGTTCCCTTTTAATCTCACTGATTTATTATATTTGAGCTATTACTGGATTAAATTAAACTAAAATTACCATTTTATTTTAATAGTATTAACATAGCTGCCACTAATCTTAAACTGTTATATACTTTTATTATGAAGGCACATTTTCTTTTTGATCTATTTGTTTTGTTTCGATAAACAATGAGTCACCAATGAGTCAGATGAAAACAATTTTCTCTAACTCACTGCTTTCTCTCTTCTATGTGTATTTTACCCTTACAAATAAAAGATAACCCAACGCCGCTTATTGCACGCTACTTTGTTGAATCACATGGATGTCAACTGATTTTGAGGAAGATCTTTTTTGTTGTGAGCTGATGATACCATGGCAGGACCTGGCCAATGACCAAAGGTTTTGTCTTGCCCAATTCAGGCTTGTTTTCACTTTGTGTGGGCTGACTCTTAAATCCACACAGGAATTTGTTTCAGTCTGGGATGATCCCTGTAACACAGAGGTATGTTGAACTTTCTTTCATCAACATGGAAACATACAATTGCTAGTTTTAATGACTGCTACTTGTTAACTTTTCAAAGCAATATAATGTCAGCAATAATATACTGATAATATAATGTTCTTTTTTCATATCAAAAGTGTTATTTTGTTTTCCCCCAGTGAAGGATGGACAAAGAAATAGGCACCGCACTGTGTCTGGTGCTGCTTCTCTGTTACAACGGCAACACGGTATCACAAACCCCTTGCCCATACAGGTGCCAATGTTTCACTCCTAACCAAGTGTTATGCTCTGACGAGCGGATGTTGTCTTTACCCAAGAACGTCTCCAGGCAGGCCAAGCAGTTCATTGTCATGACAACAGCCCTGATGTACCTGTACGCCAACACATTGCAGGAGAGCCCCCAACTCACCAAGCTGATCTTCTTGAACAACGTACTGCGGGATGTTCACGCAAGGGCTTTTGAGGATCTCACTGAGCTACAGGAGCTGGAGATCAGTGGGAACCCCTGGTTGGAGCAGCTGTTTCTGGGAACCTTTTCAAAGCAGGGCAACCTCACTAAACTGCTGCTCAACTTTAACGGGTTCAAGACTGTCCTCCCAGGCATGTTTGACTCCCTCAAAGAGCTGGAGACTCTGCAAATGAGGGGCAACATCATATCACATCTACCCAGGTTTCTCTTCCATAACCTCCAGAATCTCAGTGTGCTGGACCTTTCCCAAAACATGCTTGAAGAGCTGGAGAGGGAGAGTTTCTCTGGCCTGGCTAGGCTGGAGACCCTCAAAATTAACTACAACCTCATCAACAATCTTTCATATGACACTTTCCACAATGTTTCTCAGTTGACAGAGCTTAGCTTGGAGGGGAACAAGATATCAGACCTCCCTCACAATATCTTCTCTGTTCTGACCAAACTGGAGGTGCTGAACCTCCGTGGGAACTTGCTTTCAAGCTTCAGCACTGAAGCATTTGGAATTTCCTCAAGTTTGAAGGAGCTGACCCTGAAAGGCAACAGGCTGATAGAGCTGTCCTCTCACTCCCTCGGCAGTCTGACGTCTCTCACCCACCTCTCCTTGTCATCTAACAAGCTCTCCAGGCTTCCAGTGGACATATTTAACAATCTCACAGCCCTGGAGTATCTGGACCTTTCTGAAAACCAGCTCACTGTGCTGCCGGAAAAGATCTTCTATGAGCTCCGTAGTTTCAATGTGATCCACCTGCACAAGAACAACCTCAGTGAGGTGGACGCCAAGCTGTTTGAACACCAGTTCTTGCTTCAGCAGCTATACCTGTCAGACAACCAGCTCCAGACTCTCCCACTGGGCTTGTTTGACCCTTTCATCTTTCAGCACATAGTGAGACTGCATGGAAACCCCTGGAAATGTGACTGCAACATGTGGTATCTACATGACTGGGTGTTGAATAACAGCCTAGACATAGAGTTGCTTGACAAGGTGTTCTGCAATGGCCCTGGGTTTTTGAAAGGGCAGAAAATAGCCTCCATTAACAAGGACCAACTGGTGTGTCATAAATCTAAAGATGGGATGCTGCATCTCAGCAATTGTGCTCTACAAGCTACCAATGATACTGTGATCATCAAGTGCAAAGTGAATAAATGCTCTCCGTTGACAGTGAAGATACAATTGCAGGAGGATGATGGCAGTATAAATGAGCATGTTGTGAAAAAGGAGGGGCTAGAACATCTACAATGTAGTAATGAAACTGACTGACTATGTGTCCCACTCAGTAGATTTCCCCCCCTGTTATTCTTTGTGTGGATTTCTCAGTTTGTCAAACTTCATTCTGTGTGCTCATATGTTGTGAGGCAGACATCCCCTTAGTTTTTTCTTCATATTAAACCCAATTGGATTATATGTCCTGTAGTCATGGTCAGTACTGCAAACAAACCTTGTTTGCTGATAACTAGTATGCTATCTGCATTTCCTGAACAGGGCTGAGCGATAAGACGGGTCGATGAACCTTTTTTTGCTGTAAGGCTCAAAGTTCAGCTTGATAGTTTTAAAGACCCTGTCATCCTCAAAAGGAACAAAGTGTAATCTGTTAATCATCTGCAAAGGTATGCTTTGACTGTAGTGTGCTTCATTTCCAGTAGATGACTCTAGTCCTCTTCTATGTGCAACTACTGGAAACGCGTCTTAATATGCTCTCAGCCTCATAAGCAGTAGGACTAGGTTGTAGGCATCTTGGTGCAGAAAGCATCCTCAGGATATATTCAATTTGAATGCTTCTCTAAAAGCTATGCTTTGTGTAGTTATCACAACGTTTTGGAACGGCTACACACATGTAAAATCAATAAAGATTTTCTTCAACTGATCAGTTCAATTTTCATAACAGGAGGAATACATATCAACTATATGACATTGAAGCACAAATACAATTCTTAATTCAAACACAATTTGGTTGCAGGAGTGTACACAGGAACCTTCCCCTCTTTCACCCAGGGGTTTAAAGATGATCGAGACAAACAAGTCATCCAATGAGGCTCCTCTTAACACCCCACTGCTCCTGAATACTGAGAAGGATGATAAAGAGCGAGAGAGAGTGCAGGGAGGAGGGAGAACTCGACAGAGCGAGGCACACAGATGGCAACACCTTGAATACAGCACCCTAACCCCACAGTTTACAAGGGTCAAAGGCCAGCGGGTCGATTGGGTGCTCGGTCTGAGTTGAATGACATCACAATTCACATGACAAAAAGTAGTGGCTGTCTTACTCCCAAAGTTTGGAGGGATGGCCTTAAGTGGAGGTAATCCTCACTTGACCAAAACTAAAGGAAAAAACAGGCCACTTAAAGCACTGAAATACCGTGATCATACAGTTGTTAGCTAATGAGCACACAGACATATGGAAGTTGTTAAATGCATCTTGATTCAGCGTGCGTGTTGGGCTCAAAAGAACAACCCAAAAAATAATTATAGCAGCAAATAAAACACTGATGAGATCATTCAGACACGAATATGAGACAGTCCTTTTCTGTAAAATTGTGATTTACTTTAATGGTTTGTATGTAGCAATTATATTTTGTTATGTGATTTTTGTGTTGTATCCATTGAAAATAAAGAGCAATTAATAGCCTATCCATGTAAAAAAAAAACGATGTAAAAGTGCATGTACATGGGTAGGTGCAATGTGTGACTTCTTCAGTGTGTTAAAATATTTAATACAACCTACTATTTATCCATCTCCCTTAGAGATTAAATATAAATGCATTGTGGGTCAGATCCTAAATAATCATCATGCTGACTGGTCAAAATACCAGCTGCTGAATCACTGATGTGTAGTGGAGAGCTTGATTCTCTCTTTCTCACACTCACTTTTCTTGGTTCTGAGGTTTGAGTAAAGCTCTCTCTCTCTCTCTCTCTCTCTCTCTCTCTCTCTCTCTCTCTCTACTTCTCTACAGTTGTTCCTAAGGCTGAATGGAGTTATCCTCACCAAATCACTTGTCAATATCCATCACTGCCAATTACTATTAAGGGCTGGCAAATTTACAGCAGCAGGGTGTGAGCGCTGTCCTGTGAGGCAGGATGAAAAGCACCTCTTAACCCCCTGGCCAGATCCCCTCTCTCTGTCCCACTTAGCGGGTAGCTAGCGCTGGACACCATATAGCCCTACTTCAGCTTTGCTAAGGAAGCCACAGAGGGGAGGAGACATTATCCGGTGAGACACACAATGTCCAAACAACACAAAGCACTGGGGGGTTTCCCACAGAGTTTAGGACAGCCAGTGAGGAGAGGGGTTGTGAGGGCAGGGCAGGGTCCTGGGGACAAAGGGTAGAGGTCATCTGAGACTTACTGCCCAGTGGAGGATTTCTGGTAAAGATTTTTTGATCTGAAAAATGTAAACCACTCTCAGATCAAATTGCTATACATGGCTGTTATCATGAACCTCATCATTCATATTGTCATACTGTATTAAAAACAAGGGACTTTTGGGGGGAAAAATTATAGAAAGCAAACATATTCAGATCTCTTCTCTTTTTCTTGTTGTTTCTTTTTCAGTTATCCATAAATAAGTTCAGTCGATCGTGAGTAACCAACACCATAACACACACCAGTATCTATTAGGTCCCACTCAGCAAATGAGAGGGTGACACACCCGCTCTATGATACGATGACCTGTATGCCTCAAGAACACAAATAGACCATTTTGCACTCTTGACAAAACTTGAGCCATCCATACAAACAAGGGTCACTGTTTATCCCTCAATGCACCTAGACCCCCGGGTGGAGGCTAAATTGGTGTTGCTGACCAAATTAAGAACAGTTGACCTGATGTGGGTGTTAAGTGGATGGGAGACGTCACTAGAATGGTAATCTTTTATCATACTGGTACACTGCCCTTTGTCTTGTCCTTCCCTATTGGAGACTAACAAGGGGCTATAAGCTCCTTATCATCAAATTACAATTATTGGGGAAGAATCAGCAACTATGGTCCTGGGGACCCTGCTCTTACACGGTCATCCCTGTTTTGTTTCCAGCTCCCCAGATGGAGAGGTTATATTATGTATGCAGGCAACACTTCACTAGTCATTCTAATGAGGGGTTGCTGTGAAATTTAGCGCTTGGTTGTTCCAAAATAATAAAAAAACAATTAACTCACCTCCCAACTAAGAGGAGGATCTCTCGTTTCACCATGGGAGGTTTCCTAAACTGGTGACCATCAAATCACAATTTGATGGTTTGTTAAAACATTGTCAAGCAGAGAGCATCATTCATCAATAAACAGCAAACTAAAAACAGTGACAATATTTATAACATGTATTATGTATACAATAACATTCAGTTAGTTAAAAGACTTTAGTTGTCAACTCAGTTCCATTTTTTCAGAAAATCTTGCCTAAAACTGAAGCTTCAAAACTGACATTCAACTAGTATCCTCCACCAGCAGCGTTGCACAAAACAAAAAAAAACAGTCACAAAAGCCTGCTGTCTCACAAGTTCACCTCCCCTCTAATCCCTCTAAACGCTGTCAGGTTTTCTCAGTTGCTGCCCTTGATGCCTCACACATGGTTTTTCAGTCTTGCTTGCTTGGCCAGACCAAAAAACCCAAGGCTGTAACTAGAGCATCCGCATTATGGGATGTCTCACTTTGAAGGGACACCTGCAGTGAAAGTGTATCTTTATGGTCCTCTTCATAAGCCCCCATGGGCATATGG
>CABFOQ010052716.1:0-17259 GCA_900660455.1 Gephyroberyx darwinii
CAGAGAGCCTAATGCATTGGAAGAAAACATCACACACCAGCCTTCAACATCACAGCCTAGCTATAAGCTTTACACTTGGACTCAGTATATTTATGGTCCTATCAAAATTTCCCTCTGTCCCACCGTCTGAAAGGCCTCATCACGTACTGAAGGCATAAGTGTGATTTTTTTTATCGTCTCCATGGCAAATGCAAGAATTATTCGGTGATGGAGAAGTAAAATTGAAGTCAATATTGAACTCAAACTTCTGTCATGTAATGTTCACCATGCAAGACATGCAATAGAATTAAATTACACATATCACTTCCCACACATAAGTTGAGTGTGCCTACCAATAAGCAAAAAGTTATATATCCCTCTTTCAAACTACAAAGAAAGAGACTGCTGTACCCATATTTAGTGCCCTGATATTTAGCCAGAGTGGTAGCCAGCACACATGGCACACAGCTAATTTCACATATACCATTAATGAGGAACATTCAAACTAAATTATGGTAGCAAATTGGGGTGTGCTGATCACGCTGTAAATGGAATTAGACTCGTATCATTTCAGAAGAGGTGGCACACATGATTGGAGGATAATTGTAATCAGGAAGGAAGATGCCACAGACACTATAAAACACAAGCTTAAAACTTTATCTCCAAGTGCATCTTGTCTGTTAAAGGTACAATCCATGATTGATGAAATCGCACACCCATTGATTTTACATCGCCCCAAGATTCCCGGTGGGCCGCTGGTTGATTGGTCATTGACAGGTTGATAGATCTATGTATGACTTGATGACCATGTATGTTGCCTCATCATCATGTATGTTCTCTCCACCTCTCCGTCGCGCCACATACACAAGTGCGCACACACACACCACAAAGGGAAGAGAGCAGCCTCTCCCAAATTGGTCAATTCCAGGTTAGTTTTAGAAGCTGATTGGTCAATTAATGACGTATGAAACGTTTTAGTGGTGTCGGAGTCCGACAGACTAAAAACAACATGTAAACAATAGGAGGAGCTGAAAAACCACTCTAAGGATTTAGGCAATGCTTGATTACAGCAGTATATAGCATACTACAAAGGTGGTTTGGGACCTTGACCTATGAGAAACCTGTTTGAGAAAATTGTCTCTTCATGGTACATATATAATACATCTACAATATGTTGCATCAAACAGTTCAAATTATTGCTCTGACTATTATTTATTACCTCTTGATAGTTTTGTGGACATTTTTCTGACGGTCTAATTTAGCAGAAAACAGTATATAGTAAATGTACTGTGTTCTATTAGCATTATGTACAGTTAGGGCTAACAAATAAAGGCTACTCCACAAGTATCCTGGGTACTTTTAACCTCAAAAAATGCATTTTTTTTCATATAGTTGAGGGATAACCAATCTTCAAGATCATAAAAAATAAGTCTGAGTTACAACAACACTTACACAGAGGGACTTACTTATCATGCTCAGAGCCCTCTGAGAACTTTGATATCAAATGAAGCATGTTGGCCAAACATAGCCTAATTCTTCTCACAAATGTGGGTCTGTAGACATAGTGTTCCAAATACCAGAGGCAAAGAGGTCTATCAATATGATACTATCAGCAGATAATTACACAGATGGCTCTGGGGTATTTCTCAGGGTATTTCATGATATGTTTGTATAAGGTCTGCGGAACAATAACATGTAGTCACGCTTAGGCATGTTGGCCCTCTTTGTCCATCTGAGCCCCTGGTAAGGTTGGATGAGCCTGTGGAAGTGGGCTGGTCTGGGGCATGAAACTCCTAAAAATGAGTCCCACTCTGTCCCTGGTCCAGAGCAATAATTTTAAGGTGACCCCTCAAAGGTATATAGATAGTTACCCATCTCTAAGACGGCACTTCAAAGCCCAGAAACAAGCCAGAAATTAGAGTGTGAAATAGCCATACCATCAATATCCAAGTACAAGCAAAAATTACACCTTCTACAAAAAAGATTATCCAATATTTCACAGTGGACATTGCTCTCTCATACAGGTTATAGTGTGTCTGGCAGCTTCCAAGCTGCATTTTTGCTTACACAGAATTTGCTTGCCCAGAATTTTTTTTCTCTTGTGTGGTTTCTGTTCTGTTGCTGCTGTACCATGTACATATAACAATAATTATTTTTTCTCAGTAGCCAGGGAACAGGTCGTTATATAACTTTTAAAGTAGATTTTTTCAATTCTAAAGACACAGGCATTTAAAGCCCAAATATCTACCAAATGTTGTCGAAGAATGAGAACATTACATTCACATACAGTCACCCAATGGCCTAGTTCTATAACACTTAGTGTATTTTGTTAAAGCAGATGTTTGTTAGTGGAAAACAGTAGTGTAAGGTGGAATGGGTAGGACAATGTCATCATTTTGACACGTGGGCCTAATTCTTTTTCTTTTTCAAATCACAGCTACAGAGTGCTTTACAACAGGGTAAACAACAAAAACAAAGAATCAGGTACAATCAACAGTAAAACCACTGAAAACAAGATAAGAGATATAAAAGCACAGTAATAATTAGTAAAAGTAACCAATTGAAGGCAGTCAAAAACAATTACAATTACATGAAAGCAAGCCTATAAAAATGACTTTTAAAGGACAGTATCTGTGTCTTTGTATAGCTGGAAATGAACCGCTGTCCCAGCTAACAAACACGGCCACATAAGAAGACATGGACGTGACAATAAAGTTTGTGACATATTTTTGATGGATTATTTCCCTGGTAGAGGCTTACATTTCTTCCTGTAGTAAGCAATGTGTAACATATTGTGAACTGATATGAAAACACAACTCAGGCAAAATAAAATAATGATAAAACAAAGACATTTTGACAAAACCAAATCAAGGCTTCATGTGCACTGGTGGATTATCTAGCTTGGAAATGGCTGAAGGTGATAGGAAAACCAACCCTGATTTCTCCAACTACGCTGACTGTGTGCAGACACAACCAGGAATAATGGAAGGGAGAGGGGCAACCTTGATTGGCACAAACTTCCACAAAAAAAATCCTTTAACAAGTTATTTCAAATATGATACAGATTTAGCCTGCCTAAGCTCCTCAGGCAGGTTGTTTCAAAGTCTAGGAGCCCTGATGGCAAAAGCCCAGTCACCTCTTGTTTACAATCTGGGTTTTGGAACAGTCCTCAGGCTGCAGTGAATTTTCACTTCAAAGTACATTTTTTTTGATACACTGGAAGCCTATGGCAAAGATAAATCAACACAAAATGGATACCAGGTATTTCAAAAAGCATGCCAAACAACAGTCTGAGGTATTAACTCCTATCAAGGCAAGAAAAATATAGGGCTTAAATGAGAAATGTGAATACTTGAATCTCTGCACACCACACACCGCCTTCAGATTGTACTGTTAATCTGTGTGCATGTGTGCTGTGCATGTAAAGGCTGTTTCATATGTGACTGAAATATTGTACAGTATTGTATTTTTTTTATATTCATGTTTATTGTGTCAGGTCATGTAGGAGGGATCTGTGTTCTGCAGTCCGATGTCAATAAGGCATTTTGGCCCATAAACCTGTGATTGATCATGGCACTTTAGCATAGAGGGCCCTGCTGGGTCCACAGTGGGCCTGCCGCCATCTTCATCACATTCACTTAAACTGAGGGATCACCCTGTAGTGATAAATGGAAGAATGTCAAGGGGAAGGGGGGAGGTAGCCCTCTGTCAGAGCAGCACACACAGTGGGCTGAGTGCAACGGACTGGGGGGTGAGGGAGGAGGGAGGACGGGTCAAATATATTGCTACTGGTTTGGGTCAACTACTTGATCAGCTGATCTGACAAATTCCTCAGATTTTTCCTATCTGCCTCTTGTTTTTCTCAGTTGGCACAATGGATGTGTTTACATGCACCTTCATTATGATATTATGTATGGCTACTCCAATATTCCCTTTAAGACATGTAGCAGATCCCATTCATAATAGAAACCCAAATATCACGATGGATATACTGATATTTTCTATATAATGACATTATCATATGATCTGACAAAAATACATATATAAACCTTAAGTCAAGGCAAGTCAAGAGCATTACAATGTGCTTTACATTAAAACACATTAACACATACACACACACACTTGAATGAAGAGAAATTGTTTCAATCTGCTTTAAAAAGAGTTCAGTGTTGGAGCATCAGGTCCTCAGGCAGACCTTTCTAACTGCTTGCAGTGTAACAACAGAAAGCAGCAGTGGAAAAGCTTTACAATGAATACACAGCATGGTTAAAAGGCTATCGCCCACAGACCTGAGAGTTCTTGCTGGTTCATATCGGATAAGCATGTCTTTTATGTACTGTGGTGCGAGGCCATTTAGAGCTTTATATACGAGTAGCAGAATCTTAAAGTCAATTCTAGTATCGACTGGGAGCCAGGGCAGATATCTAAAGACGGGTTTAATGTGTTCAGTCTTTTAAGTACTAGTAGGAAGTCTCACAGCGGCGTTCTGCATCAACTGCAGAACCGCACAGCTGTTTTTGGCAGGTCAGCAAAAAGACCATTACGGTAGGCTAGTCTACTGGTTATGAATGCATGCACTGGTGTTTCAGAGTCTGCTCTGGACAGAAAACCCTTTAGTTTTGAAGTATTTTTAGATGGTAGAAAGATGACCTTGTGAAATGATTGACATGGCACTTAAAATTTCCGGCTTTGCCTTTGCTCTCCAGAGACAGAAAACTGAGGTATCTTCTGGACAGGACATTTCCAAGTATAGTACTGCTCCGAAAATCCACTAGAATGTATAAAAATTTGCCACGGTGAATTGAGATGGGTTTCCTACATCCGTTTCCTACATTCCTACTTCCGTGTATGAGCTAATACATGCTCTGTTCATATGTATTGTTGTTTCCTCAGCTTGCAGGTGGAGGAGAGGTGAAGGAAGGATAAGGCCGATAGAACAAGGTCTCGGAGTGTCAAGTGTGCCAGGCAAGGCTTTTCTCTCACTGTCTCATTTTCACCCCCTCTCTCTCCCTCTCATCCTCTAAGTACAAATTAATGTTTCCTTTTCACTGCTTTATCCAATTTGTCTGATACCGTGATCCCATAAGGAGGGCCCTCTCGTACGATAATGAAGGCTCCATTATCTAGGGACTACACTCGTATTCCAGGAAAGCAGCCAAAATGATGCTATAAAATGAGAGAGGAGTTAAGGCAGTCTCTGTTGGTTATCATTACACTTGCACAATCATCCTGGAATTCCTGGAAGAGTGAAATGTTGATGCATTTCTATCATTACACCGTGTCCCATAGGGAAACTTTGAACAATACGTAGCAACATGGGCATGGGCCAACAGCCCACTGCCAATAACACATTTGCAACACAATGCTGTTTGCTCTCACACTCAACACGTGGATGCAGGCAAACTGTTGAGTGTTCTTCACGGACAGATACAACTACAGGAACAGATGCTTTGAGAGCTGTTACCATGGTGATTCCATCCAAGGCCCTTTGCAGGAGCGTTTGGGCAAGGAGTTAGTGATGGGTTACCCAAAATGTTTAACTAATGTAACTTAATGTTTAAAATGTTTACCTACCTTGTTGGAACGTGTCTCGTCCAAAACATTTCATTGTCCAGTATGACTGTAAGTGATGCTGCACATTTGACAATAAAAAAGACTTCAACTAGTGAATGAATTTCTTTGTGTTACAAAAATGAGAATTTCAAAGAAAACACCCCAACACCACAAACAAACCTCAACAACATGATTTGTCTAAGTATTCATTCCTTCTTTACAAAGGGCAACTACATAATACAGAAATTGTTTATCATCATAAACTGCAAAATGGCTCATAATGGTCTTTGGGATTTGGGCTTATTTTGCCGACTGGATAGTGCCCATATGAACTATTAGCCTCATTCAGACTATTATCGAAGATATAATTTGTGACTTAGAGATAGATTAGGACCTTTTTCTGGAGAGCAGCCAGGATTGGAGTCAGTTGCAAGACAGATAGGCCACAATTTCTCTTTTTTATTCAGCCTAATCATTGTTTTCAGTCCATCTTGTTCACTCTTTTATTCTGTAGTTTGTTAATCATTACTCACATGAGACGGTTCTTTGGCAGACTGTTGCACAGTGGTGTGTTCACCAATGCAAGTATGTCTCTGTGGAACAGAACAACGGCATGAATAACGCCATGACCAACCGTTTGCATATAGATAATCATGATTTGTTTTGTCAGTGAGAATACTTTCAGCAAAGTTTTCACTTAGTGAGTGATTTGGAGCAGTTACCGGAGGGAAATGTGCATCTTTGTCTAACACTGCTGTTGATTGAAATTTAGACTGAGTTTTGAATTTGTGAATCTAATCAAATAATTAGCTTCAAGGGCTTGTTCAAAAGGAAGCACTCGTGTGTGAGCCAGCCATCACTACTAAGAGGAGCACTGGAACAGGAGGAGAATGGGAGGGGGCTGTAACACAAGGCCTCTACCGTACTGCTGTTTCATTAGAGTGTGATCAGTAATTATCCCCTCTCATTACTGGGACCTGGAGAGCCAGAACTGAGGAGCTCCCTGGGACCCTTCAGATAACACAGTGACACAGGGAGCAGTGGAGAACACCAATACTAAACCACTAACTACACAACACATAGCGGCCCTTATCTGGAGGCTCCAGCCACACTAGCTCTCTAAAAACACATTGGGGAATACTTCCCACTGAATAAGTATACACAGGAGTACACACAACCACACACACACACACACACAAATACACCACTACTGTACGTGTGACTGTGTTGTGGAGCTTTTCCAATTTGCATTTAGATTTAAGAATTTTATTCCACAATTCCCTTGCTTCCACATTCTCACCGAGTCCTTATGCCCCATCAGCACTTTCCAGATCTCCTTCTCACACTGGACCAGTATCTAACCAGGGGATTCAGTAGTCTGCTGACCCCTGACCTGCATTCACCCCAAGCCAAGCCTACTAGGCATCGGTGACACTTCCAGCTGATGCTTAGAAGCAAGTTACTTAGTTACTTTAGTTTCTTTACACTGTAGTTTATACAAAGTTGGAAATCGGTGACTGTGGTTTAGAAGAGTTATAAGAGTGTAATCTTTTAACTAAAGCAAGCATCTGTCTTTTGATTATTCCTCCGGAGGTTTGATTAACTTAAATGAGCAAATTAAGTAATAATTAAAACAAAAACGCTGCATGTATGTGTTGCCAATAAGCAAAAATTAAATTGATGAGATGGTGCTGATTAAATCATTGAAACTGCAACTATTTTCTAATTTGAGAAGATTGGCCATAACTAAAAAAAACATACTGCAAAACAACTTTCAAATAAATTTCAATTTATTTGAACAAAAAAGCAAGGACTAAAGTATACAAAAATACCAAAACCTGCTTCAATAAACCCCTAATCAGTTACCAAGAAGTAAGAGTTCTGAGAAATGAAGATTGAAATATGAGACATTTGAATGGTGAAATACATCAAAAAAACATAAAACCTTTCTCAATAAATTTGTACTAAAATCAACCAATGAAAAATCTGCTTTTATCCAGTCTTGCCAAACTAAAAGTTTGTGAGACAATGAGGTTGCTGCAAAAATAGGTTTGAACAGTAGTAGCATCCATGTTGAGAAAATGGCCACTTGCAGTTCCAGCCTCACACAGAATACAGTCCTCACAAATCACACAGGGCCTTCTGTAGTTTCCCCTCCTGCACACCAGCTTCCTAGGGCTGAGACATTATGTCCCTCAAAGCAGGCTGTGGGCTTTCTCCACCGAACAGTGCACCCAAGGCACAGAAAAAGTTGTCTTCCTTGGCAGGACTAAAACAGTCATCCCGTTGCTGCCGGGCAACCGGTCCCCAAGCCGGGCTTCACTACTCCTCCACACACTGGACACACAAATACCTGCCCATCTTGAACTTTGCTTGGCACTGGCAGATAATGCCTCAGCTGCTCTAAAGCAGTAAAATGCTTGTTTTTTATTCATTCATTCTCTTTGGCTGCTCATTCCTATTCAGGGTCACTTGGGGCTGGAGCCTATTCCAGCTATTCCAGAGAGCCACCCTGGACAGGTCACCAATCCATCACAGAGCTAACACAGATAGACACACAGTCATTCACATTCACCTGCATACCTATGGGCAATTTAGAGTCTCCAATCCATCTGACTTATATGTCTTAGGACTGTGGGATGAAACCGGGGCATCTGGAGGACACCCACGCAAACACTGGTCCCAGGTCCTTCTTGCTGTGAGGCTAATCACTGATCCACCCAGCCTCCATTTCCTTAATAAACCTTTAAAATTCATGGGCTGCAAAAATAGTTAAGGGCAGCATATCTCACTCCTGAGAACAATTATCAGACCAGTATTTTGGGTAAAGATATTAAAAACCTCTGGGTCTGAATTTAGGATTAAAATCTTTCCTTGCCTAAGACTTTGCATAGTAAGATGTGGTGTCATTTATTTTCCCCCAAACAGGTGAAATAATGCTGGAGTTTTTTAGTTTTTTTTTATTTATTTTTTTAACTTGGTTGAGACTGATTGGTCCCAAGATGGGACCGGGGATTTTTAGATACTGAGGATTTTTATATTTTCAGCATGTTAACTTCTATAAGTATGAGGACATGTTGAGTGTGCACCCCTGATAAGAACCATAGGCATGGGCTGATAAACTTTGGTTCAGGGAGACATTTTAGGGCTGTGTAAGACTCGGTTACCTTGGCAGCAAGCTGTGGAAGGGACAATGGGGGCACTGATTGTCAGAGAATGAATGGATATGAGAAGCAGTCACTGAGACGGCAATGAATGTATTTTATAAAAGCTTTGTTCCCTGGTTAAATTGCAAATACAAAGTGACTGTAGAGACCTTCTTACATGCCTCACATTACCGATGGAATCGAGCTGATTAAGAAGAATAGGGGGATTCAATCCAGAGAGCCATAGAGAGATGAAAATATTCCATCTTAATGTCTCTTGACAATATCAATTACAAAATGCTGGTGGATAGAAATCAAAATTCATGTATTTTATATTGATATAAAATAGATCTACTAAACAATAAAACACTTAATCTTCATCATTCATTTTTCTCATGGTCTCATTCCAATTTTAAAATTAATTGGACAAAACTGAAAAGATATGAAGCCAGGAAGCAAAGGAGACTGCCAAGTATGATAT
This sequence comes from Gephyroberyx darwinii, assembly GCA_900660455.1. Classification (NCBI taxonomy): domain Eukaryota; kingdom Metazoa; phylum Chordata; class Actinopteri; order Trachichthyiformes; family Trachichthyidae; genus Gephyroberyx; species Gephyroberyx darwinii. The sequence goes on from CABFOQ010052716.1 coordinate 9,160, forward strand.
TGCACCAATAATATCTTGTACGATATAATGTACAGTATAAAATATTATTTTGATGGTGCCATATTGTTCCATCAGGGTTCTGGTTACTAACCAGTGTTGGGCTTGTAATAATATTACTTATTACTCCCTGGGAGAAGTAATTTGTTACACTATACCCCAATAAAAAACAGAGATTATTTCCTCTTACCTTCAAAAGGAGATGATTGTGGACACAACAGGGAGGAGGTCACATGATGATATCCACATACATGGGGCTGCAGTGGAGAGGGTCAGCAGCAGCAGTTAACATTTCTGAGGACATAACGTGGTCTAACATCATGGAAAAAACGTCATGGCAGTGCTTATTTTTCCTCCGTAGGCTGAATAAATTTGGCATGACCCCCAACATCCTGACCAACTTCTACAGATGCACCATTAGGAGTATCCTGTCTGGTTGCATCACTGCCTGGTGTGGGAGCTGCACTGCTCTCGACCCCAATGCTTTGCAGAGGGTGGTGAAGGCAGCACAATTCACCACAGTCAGCAACCTACCTACAGTTCAGGATATCTATTCAGGCAGATATCTGAAAAAGGCCTGATCCATCACCAGAGACCCCAGCCACCCCAGCAAAAACGGTTCACTCTTCTACCGTCTGGTAAACAGTACAGAAACATCCTCTCATGGACAAACAGGCAAACTGGCTCCTCCCCCCACACCGTAAGACTGTTGAACTCTATACCACACGGTGCATCTTAAAAACAGGACATCAACTATCATCTTTATTTCTCAGACACAACACACTCAACGCACTTAAAGACACAATACTGTACCTGTTATGTTGCAACAGTAGCACACAATTCTAATATGTTCTACTGCACATTCACCTTACTTTACTATATTTGCGCTTCTTTATATAATCTGTTTTATAGTTGCTTTTAATCGTACTTCATTTAGATATTTTTACTTTAGTGCAGGACTTGTAGAGCAAGCATTTCATTGCCAGCCATTACTGGCCTGCTGTATGGTTACTGTGCTTTTGACTCATAAACTTTGATTTGATTTAATTTGAAAATACCGCCCCTGTGCGCCTCCTTGACTGATAACCAAATACGCCCCTGCCCTTTTGTTCTCAGGGCTGCGGGTGCCCTTTTCAGGTTTGAAAGGATTAAAATCAAATTTCACTCATATAATCAATATTACCCGGCTGAAATATTTCCTGACTGAAATGGTGCCCAAAAATTGTGTTATTCATGTGATTTAATCAAAAAGTCACACTTGAGAGACGTCCACCAGCACTGCAGTTCTTTTGTAAAGGGCATCCTTAGAGCTTTGTGCCCTGACCAAAGACCAAGCTTGTGCCCCCTCGATCTGCTGTATGACACACCATTAGTGCATATTTCATTATATCAGTTCTGGATAAGAATGCCTGCTAAATGCATGAATGTTATTTCCATGTTCATACCAGTGTACAGAGTATGGGCGGCACTTAAGAGTGTAGATTGCATGATGTAATACTGTAATATTTTAATGATGATTGATAATGCTTTATGGTACAAACATTTTATGACTGAACTGAACCTGTACTCACCAGGTGTGACAGAAACTGGAAGAAAAAGAGAGAAAGATTCAATTAGAGACCTCTCTCTGAAGAGGTGCCATTTAAGGTGCAGATAAGCTCTCCAAATATGAATCCTGTGTTAGTCCTGCTCTTTTATGAAAATGGGAAGTGACTGAAATGAAATATATGCTAAGGACATCTCTATCCCCTTTTCTTAGAGTCTAAGGTTCCATTGATAATGAAATTTGAGAAAGTAATTTTAAATTTACAAAAGCTAAATTAGTATTGCTAATATAGTAGTATTTTCAAATAAAAAGCAATAACTCCTCCAAGATGCTACAGTCAATATGGTTGTGATGAGTTTCAAATTATGACCATATTTATCAAATTTAAACATTTAGCAATTTTCCTCAGTTCACTTTCTCTTTTGCCAAATTTTAATTGATGCTGCAGTATGAGACTTGATTGTTTCCTTTAGCTTCCTGCCCTCATAACTTTTCAGTTTTGTCCACTGAGCTTTAAACTTTGAGATGGGTAATGATGAACGTTAAGATTTTATATTTTTTAGATGTACTTTATATTAATTTAAAATACTTGCAATTTGATTAAATGTATTTCTATCCAGTAGTATTTTGTAATTCATATTGACAAGAGACTCTCTGGATCTTTGGATTGAATTGGCTTCCTCTCCTTAATCAGTCCCAGATACAGATCTGTAATGTCACACATGAAAAAATGGTTTTGCAGTCACTTTGTATTCCAATAACCATCTTATGACAATCAGCACCTTTATTATCCCTCCATCGCATACAGCAGAGGCACTTTCACAGCCCTGAGCCTTCCCCCTAGGTGAAAGTTTAATAGCCTGTAGCTGTGATTTCTGTCAGGGTACAAACTCAAAATGTGCCCGTACTTATATATTACATTTATTAAAAGACATACTTGTAAGAAATGTATGTAGGTAGGTAGTTTTAGGTACTTTAAAAAGCAGGGTATGCTCCAGAATGGCCAGACAGAAATTACAGCTGCACTCATATGACCAATGCCATCCAACAGTTAAAAAACCCACTTTAGTCTTATTAAAGAAGTGCAACAATTATGTTTGACTAAAATCTAAGGTAGGTAGGTACTTTGTTAATTAATCCATGGGGGGAAATTTCTGAATGTCTGAATGTCTAAGAATGTCATAAAACATGTAATTATATTAAAATGAACACTTGTGACAGCAAGTTGGTGTGGTTAATGGGTTTAAAGGTGGATAAAGCTTTTAAACTGGTGTCAGTCAGTCCTGGACTGTTAAACAACAGTGGTTACTGTATTCATTTTTTCTTTGTATTACTAATGCAGCAGCCTACGTACATGGTTATGTGGTTGTGTTTGTTAACAGTAAATGCATTTTTTGGTATTTTTGCACTTTTAGTCATAGTCAGATTCTCTTCCTTTGGTCATCATCCTTCTGTTTTACTGAAAATCATCAACACTGCATCCTGATGAGATCTGCATACTTGCCTAAGGAATGCCAAGTCATTGGGAAATGTTGGAAAGATCTCAAGCCTAAATTCAGAATCAGATGTTTACAATATTCTCACAAATCTTGATAATTTCTGTCAGGGGTGAGATGTTATCCCCTTTGAGGGTCCATGGATTTTAAAAGCTTATACATATGGAGTATTTTTCTACAAGAGCTAGAGCAGCTGAGGCATCATCTGCCAGTGCCAAGCGAAGTCTGGGCAAGTGTTTGTGTGTCCAGTGGAGAGACGTGGTTTGGGGACAGCTGGAAGTGCCTGCAAAGATTGGATGACTACTCTAGTGCTGCTGAGGAGGACAGCTTTTTCAGTGCCAGGGTGCAGCAAACTGGGCTCTTTGGTGGAGAGAAACTATTTTGGTAGCAACCTCATTGACTCGCGAACCTTTAGTTTGACTGGATAAAGGTAAGAAAATGAGAAGCAAGAAATGAGATTTGTGGTATACGGTGTCTCTATCCTAAAGGTGGCGGTATACTCAAAAAGATGAAAGAACAAACAACGAAAGAACCACAAACATGTCCCTGAACACTGTTGTTAGTATCTTGTCATTCCTTGCTAATAGGGGGCGCAGAGTGATTCAGCACCCATTTCCAGAGCGAGTTGCCGGAAACAGAAACAAAAAAACAGAAAGCAAAAATAACAATGGCGGCGATGAAAGATGCATGAATGCGACACCGGGAGGAGTTGGCAGTGCATTTGGTGCATTTAAAAAATTTTTAAAAAGAAAAACAGAAAGGAGGAGATGGTATGTTCCAATAAAGGCTTGCTAAATTGTTGCTCCGAACATGCTGCTCCCAGTACAGTGAATGAACCAGAAAAGGAGGTTGAACTCCGTCCTCTGCCATGACCCAACAGCATTTGGACCAATCGCCGTCAAGGGGAGCTCTCAGAGCGAGCAAAAGACAAAAGACAAAGTTCGCCTTGGGGGCTTGCCTCCTTAGCACACCACTACAAAGAACAATGCACTGGCCCCAAATTATTAATGGAACAGGTAGAGTAGTCTGCTGCTTGAATTGAAAGACCTGAGCCTCTTCAAGAAGAACACTCTGAGGCTGCATGTGGATGGTGTTTGACACACTCGTGATTGATCATTGCCATGGTGCATTGCTCTATTGGATTGGCCTTACTGACACCAAATTAACTACTGTGGAAGAAAACGTTAATATACTGTCTGACTTGAGTAGTACACGTATGTATTGACAGTAGTAGTAGTTGCAGTACATACAGTATATGCCATGCTGTATTTGACTCATGTAAAGCTCCTAAATGAACTTATGCTTGGGAGGATATAGGATAGGATAGGATAGGATATAAGGATATACTGCTGCTTCATGTTAACTAGAGGATGACCTAAAGCCTAGCACTGAGTGTCTCCAAGTGATTTGTCTCCCACCAATGTTTTGTCTATTCTAGTGACCTTGTTATTGAGACCAGAGGTGAACCTAAAGGGGCTTATGTAACTTGTAGGTATAAAGATCCTGCTCACTCTTAGAGGGGCAGAAAAATGCTTGAATGCTGTCTGAGCTGGATGCTGGTTTCTCTCCATTCTGCAACATGATTAAATGATCACTCTGCTTAAACAACTTTCAGTGGAAACTGACTTCATTGACCAATTTCCATGACACTACAATTCGGCCACTGCCAATAAGACTGGCCAGGACAATTTCTATGATGATTAAAGTTCCAAAATTCAGAGGATTAAGATTTGGCTACCACTGCAGAGGACCACAATGCTTCCCCTGATTACCTGCTTTTCTGTGGAGAGACAATTATCAATAAGCTGTTACCAACACGGAGGTTGACCCCTTAGTTCTTGGGAATTTGGGAGAGGTTGCTACACAACTGCACCTCATCTCATACAAAGAAGGTATGGTTGGATGTCCCTTGCATCCAATTCCCATAAGTGCAGTTGACCCTTACTTATTAGCTTGCAGAACAGTTGTGGACATTTTGCGGTTGTTTGGGCTCAGTGAACTCCCAGTTAGATTGCTATGCCTGAGTGTCACACCCCATGCACTCTTATTAGCCTATTATGGAGCAGGCAATCCAGAAATAAATGAGCAGGGAATCAAATTAATAAAGGAATTTAGTTTTTCTTGATTATGCATTGTTGTACTCATTTATTAATTGAATAATGTTCACTTTTATTTTTTTTAATTTATTAATTAACAGATTTCTCTGCTTATGATTTCATTCATTCTGTAGTCATTAATAGATGTATTTATTTATTAATTTATTTCCAATTATGACCAATTCTGTCCTCCATACACCTCCTGATGATTCATCATCCTCCTCCTTGCCCTCATAATAGAGGAGTCATGTGAACTTCTGGAGGTTGAATCTGAATTCAGAAGCCTAGCGAGTGAACAACAAAGCTGATAGCATAGTCCCTTGGGGGGCGGGGCATGCTACTGTGCAGCTTGTCTGACACATTGCTCTAGAAGTTAGCAAACCAGTTTGTGAGATAGTTTGTAATCCATGGCCTTGTCCACCTGAACCGCTCTGACCTTCTCTCCAAGCAGGAGGGGCTGGATGGTGTCAAAGATCTGTTGATTCGTTGCTTTTTCAACATCAACCAATTACACCTCATGCAATTTAACCAGATTTACTGCTAGTTTCTATTCTATTAATCCCTCTTTATTTTTATTTTATTACTTTTTTAAAAATTATTTTATTGTATTTTTTTTAGAAATAGGTAGGTAAAGAACAATAACAAAAATATTGTAAAAGTGGGCTGTGTCTAAAAGAAAAAGAAACAACTATTTAGCTATTTTATGAATTAGCACCTAGCGGTTTTATAAGTTACTGTATCAACATGTTGTCAGTAATGGCAAACAACCCTAACCCAAAATCAACCTGGCTGTGTTCATAACGTTATCATATATTCCCTATGACTACAATCAGTTATCCACTGTATACGGCATAGCAGACCGAGAGTACTTGGAATGCTTTTACACACAGACTCCTCTATCGTATTCTCTGTCCCACGCTGTTTGTTTTTGTTGTTGTTGCTCTTGTTTTAACCCTGCACACAAATCAGTTGCTGCAGGTCAAGCAGTTTTCCCCATGGAGTGAAGCTGTAGAACCTCCACTGTCAGTACAACCAGAGCTGTCAGGATAGCGCTGCCCTCAGTAAAAGAAATAACCCCTGCTGTCATTACAGCTCATTGTCAATGTTGATTTCTTATCGAAACTTTATTATTTTGTGTTGATTTAATTTGTTTCTTAGTATTAATTTGCATGCCTTATTGAACCATTATTGTTGTGATGATTATCTAAGTGTTTCAAATATTGACTTAAATTATTAAAATAATTTAAGTCTTATATAATCAGGAATCAGTGTTACCTCCCATCCAGTAAAATTATGTTTCTTTTGATCATAGCTCAGTTGATCTGTATCTTAACAGTTAAATGTCACTTTGTAATATCAAATTACCATAAGCCTATTTGGTGTCAGTTAGGTTAAATGCTGAATTGATATCATGTCTGTAGTTTGTCATCAGGCCCCTTGCTGGACAGATGGGCCTTGGCCAAAGTAACAATTGGTTAGATTTTGGTGCTGATCTGGATCTTGGATTTCCGCCATTAGATTATTTTTTTTTTGCTATAACTATGAAACTAACAGGGATAGAGACTTAATTACAATCTTGAAGCTGTGTTTGAAGGGTCAAGAAATACATTTTACTTCAACTGAAAATATAAATTATTCAGGCTGGATAGGTGGTGGGTGTGCTCTAAATCCTCCCATAGCTGTGTTAAACTATGCAGGGACATTTTGTCATGCAAAATATTTGATAAATCTGATCATTGTATTGATTTGCTTAATGACCATCTGCAGTAAAATAAATGTAAATAAATAAACTGCATAAAATAAGCACCAAATATTTACTAAACACCTTGTGCAGCAAGCTTGTGCAGTTTTAAATCCATCCAGCCACTGTGAGTCCAAAAAAAGCATGAACGGTCATACGCATCTCAGAACACTCTGCTGGAAGGCTCTGCTTGCTCACTGTGTTACTGTACACCACCCCCAGCTTCCGCTATTGGAGGCAGGAGGTGTGTGTGCCAGAGCATGCCTAGCGCCCTCCAATAGAGGGGATGGGGAGACAGTAGAGGAATTTGGAATGCTAACCAAGTGTTCACTCGATCGAAGCCTGACTCGCTGTGTGATGGGTAGTCACTGGAAATGTGCTTAGACTGACATGGGGGTGATTACATAATGACAAAATAGTCTTTTTAGGGTGAACTGTTCCTTTAATGTCATGATCTACAAATTTAGTCTTATTTGTAGTCACTATAGTCACTTAGAACTTAACATGAATTTACAGGAACACATGGATGTTCAACAAACAGTCAAACATTTTCTCATCATTCCAATTATTGTCAAGACCAACTTGCTGAATAGGCTAACCCTAACCTCAGCCACAACATTAAAACTACTGACAGGTGAAGTGAATAACATCAATTATCTCGTTATAATGGCACCTGTCAAGGGGTGGGATATATTGGGAGGCAAGCGAACAGTCAGTTCTTGATGTGATGTGTTGAAAGCAGGAAAAATGGGCAAGCATAAGGACCTGAGCGACTTTGACAAGGGCCAAATTGTGATGGCTAGACGACTGGGTCAGAGCATCTCCAAAACAGCAGGTCTTGTGGGGTGTTCCCGGTATGCAGTGGTTAGTACCTACCAAAAGTGGTCCAAGGAAGGACAACCGGTGAACCGGTGACAGGGTCATGGGCGCCCAAGGCTCATTGATGCGTGAGGGGAGCAAAGGCTAGCCCGTATGGTCTGATCCCACAGAAGAGCTACTGTAGCACAAACTGCTGAAAAAGTTAATGCTGGCTATGATAGAAAGGCATCAGAACACAAAGAGCATTGCGGCTTGCTGAATTGCACCCTGCCACACTGCAAAAATTATTCAGGAATGGTTTGAGGAACATGATGAAGAGTTCAAGGTGTTGACTTGGCCTCCAAATTCCCCAGATCTCAATCCGATCGAGCATCTGTGGGATGTGCTGGAAAAACAAGTCCGATC
>CABFOQ010052718.1:0-13700 GCA_900660455.1 Gephyroberyx darwinii
TGATCTCTCTCTCTCTCTCTCTCTCTCTCCCCACACACGCACACACACACGCACACACGCACACACATATAGCCATACTTGCCATATACTGTTTGTGTTTTTGCTAGTTGCTAGTTTAGACTTATAGTTAATTGTGTAGTAGTTGTTGATTAACTGAAGTATTATTGATTATTGATTGATATTACTAAAGTTAAATAAACTCTGTTATACTTTTAAAGAGAAGTTGTCTGTGATTTCTTGTGCATTTGTGTTGTGATAACGGTTGGTTGTAAGGGCCAGTGTACGAACTCACCCTTCACTGTTCACTCATAAATGTACAGTGGTCCTTAAACTCTGTCATTTGGGAGTGAACAGCCATTTCGAGACTGAATTAAAGGTTTGGTTATTGGTCCCTGATTCCAGGGTGGTGCCCCGTTAATATTGACTCCCGTCAATACATTTATGAAAATTAATAATCTCACAATTATTAATTATTAATTGCTGATATCCAAACCTGCCCCTATCAAACCCCAACATGGTAGTAGGCTGATTTTGTTACAAACTTGATGTGGCTGTTAAAATTGAGATCTGTGTCCGTAAAAGGTTTCCCAGCTGCAACTGGCCTTAATTGGCTGCAACCGGTGCCCCACCCCAGTCTTAAACAACTTTTTTAACCTTTTTTGTCCCTCTCTGTCTACTGTCCAATCAGAGAAATTTGCTGAGTCAGACTACCACAGATTGGCTGTGGATAAACTGGAAACATGTCCTGTTGCCATGGAAAGTCTGGGGGGCCCACCTTTAAAAGTCCACAACATCCACCTGTCTGACAGAAACAACCGCATAGACCATTACACTGCTCAGGTACAATACAGCACAACACAGGGTGCTGTTTTTTTTTCTTATATCTATATTTCATTTTTACCTTGCAAGTCATTAAATACTTACTTTGTCCCAATACTTATGCTGCCTTGAAATAGGAGAACTTAACTCATTGAATGGCATTGTTGTAATATAGTTAAATGTGAAAAAATCCCCATAGTCATTGTTTGTTTTGAAATACAAGTTTCATTAGTACAGAGGAAAAACAACCAACTGTCACAATACTCTTGCATTTAACTGTATATGAGCAATAGTTCATTTTGTGAAGAGTATATCTGTGTATCTGTGCATCCTCTAACATCAACTGATGATGACAACCATCTACCTCTACACCAAAACATGGTTTTCACTCATTCTCACTCACTCATGACATGGTTGTTTCCTTTTATGATACTGCAGATGAAGATTCCAGTGACGGGATCTAAAACAGGAGGTTATCTGTATACTTCTTCAGTTAGAAACCCTATTTCCAACAGGTTAGTACATTCTACTCTATTCTATTCTACATTGCACTCGAGTAGTGGGTTGGTCTCTCTTCTGCCACTACAACCCATTCAGGATGCTGGGGCCTATCTCACCTAAACCTCGCCAGTTATCCCATGCCAGATTCCAAACCCGGCATTACAAGGCTACTGAGCTAGACTACTGCTCTCTGCTATTAGAGTATTAGCTTCACCTCGCCTCAATTCTTACTCCTGGTGCCTCAAAGCTGGAATGACATTCAAAGCCCAGTCTGGACAGCTGACTCACTCCCTATGTTCTGGTACAAACTGAAAATTCACCTTATCAAGAAACACTACACATCCCTTTCTCCTTCCCCCTTTCCAAATTAAAAACATGTAGCTTTGCTCGGTCGTGACAGACAGAGACTGTAAACAGGACAGAGTTTACTAGCTGGCACACCGTTTTATTGTACACACACTACAAACCAGGCATGGGACGATATGAAAATTTCATGTCACGATTATCCTGGCCAAAATAACACATCTAACATCTAACACACATCTAAATAATTGAATAACTTGAATAACTCAGATTACACAGACAGAGGTACAGCAAGGACAGCAGAATGAATGCAAAAAACTATAAGGTCCCCTTATTATTAGGATAAATAAAAAATTGCAACATTGTGTGAGTCTGTTCTTTAAATAAATTAAAGTCAAACTGGCATTGTGGTGTAGAGTCAAACTGTACTACTTTGAACCTGTTTTAGTGGAAAAAAACAACACTGTGGCACTTTTCTGTCAAACAGTACTGCTAGCCTTGTGGCCTAGAGAGTGAGACGTGCCAAACCTTGGCCCTTTTCAAGGTAGATTGAAATGCAAAAATGTCAGCATGTTCACTTTTTCTGTCTTTAGTTGTGCTTGTAGAGGTGTGAGAATGTGCCCACTGGCACTAAACACTCTCTTGGAAGGAACACTAGTTGCAGGTATGCATAGAAGCCTGTGTGTGTGATATTCACTATTATTCCGATAATGGAAATTCACCACGATAAAATTATCTTGAGTGTTTTTAATCGCGATAAAAGATAAAATCGTATATCGTCCCATCCCTACTACAAACACAATAAATCAGGGCACCGTGGAAATCAACATGAATCTTTTAATCTGGTCTTTAGCTTTTCAGGTTGGCAAGCCTGATCCCAGTCAACACCCCCCCCCCTCCCCAAATTATGATTTGGTGTCATTATGTCCAGATATATATACTGCTAATTTTTCTCTCCTCTTTCTTTTCTTTTTCCCTTTTAAATGTATGCATGTAAAACCTTTGCATTTCTCTTTCTCCTTCCCTGCAGCTGGAGCCTGAACCAAGCAGTACTTCAGCTCAGGGGAGGACAGAGCATTGACCTGTTGAACCCTTCTCTAACAACAACATCATCATCATCCTCATCATCTATGGGGGAACTTTAGCACCTCTGGTCCTGATTGGCTATAGCACTAGAAATAGTAGACATCTACCTAGGTTTGGTGAGTGGTATGCTTGGAAGGACCCACAAGGACATTTAGGGCTGAACTGAACAGTTGGCAAATGTATTGTTTCCACAGGAAAATAGCATTCAACAGTATTTGAATTTGTATATAAAAAATTATATAAAATAAAAGTTTTCCTCAATGCAATCAGAGAGCTCTTTTTCATTCAAATAACAAATAAAATGGTAAAGTATACTTATTTGTAAGAACTCTAGTGAAGTAGCAAAATAAAGTATAAAGTATTGAGTTAGGTCCATCCATCCTTTCCTTTACATTAAGGAGAGAGAGAGTTCCTTTCTTTATATCCAAGTCTACATTATCTGTGTCTACCTGGGTAGAAAGCTATTGGTGTCTACGGGTAGAAAGCCATTGGAGTGTACAGGTAGAAAGCTATTGGTGTGCATGTGTTGAATTCTTATCTATATCTGGATGAAATCAAATCAGTCTTCTGTGGACAGATTCAGCATCAGGCCACACAGGTTCCAATGACCCTCCACAGGCTCACTCGGCAAGGCTCGCCATCAACAACACTGAATACTAGATTTGGTCTGGTGCATCAAAAAAACCAAGGTTCCAGTAGATATCAGACTTTTAAGTTGACAGAGACTGGTTTCCTCAGGCTTACAGTTGGTTTGCAAGTTCTGTATCAGCCAGTTCGCAGCATGTTTGCAGGAAGAGCTCTGTATCACAAATGAGTAGAAGATGGTATATAGCGCTTAGTAACACAAGGTTACATTTCTAGATGTAACCGTTTAGTTTTGACTCCTTTGAGTCACTGACTCCATACTGTTGCACGTAGATTTCAAATGTAGACAGAGATGTAGATACCACAAGAAAGATGTTTGATTTGATTTGATTCAATTTGATTACATTATATGCTTCTGAAGTGTATAGGTTAGAAAATGTGCTTTTACATGTAGCGTAATGGATAACACACACTACTATAATCAGCGGTGGAGGGATCACCTGAAGTTTAGTTCCTTGCTTACATCAACATGGCAGAAGATAAAAAGAGAAGAGCAATATTTTCCAAACAGGAAATCCAGTGTCAAAAGTATGAGATGCAGGAGCCGAAAGATAATGCTTTTGACATGTTGTGGAGTGCAGATTAGACAGCGATCTGTGCCTACAGTAAAGGATCTTGCCTACATGCCACCTACAAAAGGAGATCTCATGACTATAGCATCAGGTCATTGTGAATGAACGAGAGATTTCATGTACTACTTGAGTTGCGACACGTTCCGGGAAACACTTACTTCCAGATTGTGTTTATTTTGTTAGATTTGTTTTATTCACTTATTTCTCTTCTACCTCTACAAATGTTGCTGAGAGACCTGAAATCAAACACTTATTGTGATAGGAATCGCAAACCATTTGTTTTTTAAATTTTATTTTGTGTGTTTTGTTCTACCTCTACTTGAAAAGTTTAGTCATGTGAGTTAAGCTTAGCAAAGTAATTTGAAGGAAATTGCAAAGCTGATGTTTTTTTAAATATAGTTCTGTAATGTTCATAGTGGTACTTTTTCCCCCTCATTTTTATATTTGCACTTTGTGTTCATTTTGTACCTCTACAAATGTTTGACCATTGCTTGGAACTGAGGCTTTACTGTGACAGGAATCAGAGCAATAGTTGTTTGTCTATTTATAAGTTTTTCTAATTTATCTATTGTGGTGGAGTAAGTCCATTTTTATTTAAACCATGTTAAAGTCATTGATTGTTTTGAACCATAACAAACCTTTCTTTAGGACCCAATCCTAAACTGAATCTACTCCTTCAACTTCAAATGAAGTTACTAAATGTACTAAATTAGATAATTATCATTATTGATCCATATAAAACGATATTGTGATAATATTTTTGGCCATATCGCCCAGCCCTACTAGGGGCTAGGCTGTTTTGACAAGAAGCATCATATAACTGGGGCTAACATGGGGCTACTGGAGTTGTGTTTCAGGTAAGTTTCACCTATTAATTTGACTTGCGTGTCCTCAAAAGATAGACGACTGCTTACAGTGACTGAATGTGGCCCTTTGTTTGAGCCAGTCTCTGCTTTTAATGATCACTATTGTCTTCCACAGTATTGTTTGTTATAACAGGTAGATTATATTAGTCGAATATTTTGTATGATTAATATCTGAAGGTTGTGCCGATGACTTCCACTGTACTAACCAGGGTCAGAGCGCGGTCATAGATGGAGTGGAAATGCCAAAGAAATGTGTGGTATCAGGAGGGCTCATTACTCACCTCATTATGAGTTGAGTCCTACTACTTCATTTGTTGGAGGCATTGAGGTATTGTTTTGTTATGTTTGTGTCAATTACAGTGATCAAATGGCACTTCTTCAAATTCTGGCAGCTATTCTTCATCTTAGCAATGTGGAGATGAAGACAAGACACCTGGTGGTCTGAATTTATGGGGGTGCCTTACAAGGACATGGCCCATGTCACAGGAAGCTCAAGACAGCTACAGAGACTGATGTTAAGTCTCCAAAATGAATGCCATCAATGGCCAAGATGTCCTAGCCAGGCACATTTATACCAAACTCTTCAGTTGGATTGTTGGTTGCATTAACAAAGCCTTTCTCTTGGTTTGGGGTTTTTTTCTGTTCATGTTCCACAGATGGTCCTATTTAATTATTTCATCAAACATGTCTTTTGTCAGGTCAGTTTTGCATCAATTATGCCAATGAGAAGTTCCAACAACAGTTCAACCTGGTATGTGTCTTCCATATACTCCTCCAGAGGGGTGTTCCACAAAGCAGGTTTATAAAAGCAGAGATTACAATTTTTCTCAATTGCTTAAACACAATTCCTGAAACACATTCTCAAAACTATGAGCACAAACCCCACAACAGTAAAATCACTTACCATAAAATTATGTTTCACCTGCAAAAGGCCCTAAGACCCTCAAAATGTTTAACTCCAATAAGTACACCAATTGCAGTCAAAAGATTATACCGCATAACAAAAAGTTATTCACAAGTTTGACAAAATATCTTTACTGTAGTAAAACCAGAACAAATGCAAGCGTAAAGCAAAACAATGATACAGCACTGTAAATTGGAGGTGGTCAAGCTGTAATGTGTAAAAAACAAAAAGCAGCATATCGTTCATTAATCATAATTGAGGTAAAAGTTTGAAATAATCGTGGTATTGATTTGAAGTCATATTGCCCACCCCTAGGTTAGAAGCACAAATGGGAATATAGTAGTATAGTATAGTTTAAACTTTTTGAGGAGTACAGTCACCCCAGTGTGATCAGTCTAAAATGCACTTTTGTATTCTAATATTCTAATTGATGACATAAAGGGTTATAAATGTTGCAGAATAGAACACTGAATTGGAACTATAACTCTCAAAAAGCTCCTCAAAATGAACTATTCTCCTTTGTAAAAAAAAAAAAAAAAAAAAGGTTCAACAAAGGAGAATACCTAAACTACTTTACTGGTTTCAGGTTTCTCAGCAACATTTGTAGAAGTAGAAGAAAAACAAGTCTGAATAAAACAAATCTAACAAAATAAACACAATTGTTCTTATACTACTTTGGATTGCACATTTCTGGCTGTTGCATTACAGGTTAAGGGATAGAAAGACAAGTCTGTCCACTGCTGAAAATGTTCGGTCAAATGGTCAAAACTGGTCTGAACCCGGGCAGAGGCACATGACTGAACACAATGTATTTTTTTTGAGGGGACATTTCATGAACGCAAGCATTGGGGAGTATTAACCGAATTAACCAACATGAGCAAGATTAATTGACAGGCCCTAGTTTTTACCATATATATAAATAAACCGTGTTTTGCTATATAATTGTAAACTGTAAAATACGTCTATGTGAAAAAAAATTAAATACCGTATAAATAATGTTTTTTCTGTACAATTAACAGTCTGTAACTGTGACTGGTTCAATAATTCTACTGTATTTATTACAGTTCTGGCAACCACAGCTGCCAGTTTTTTACCGTAAAAACTACTTTTTTGGGACGGGGGGTTAACAGTGATAAATTCTAAAAATGCTGTATAAATAAAGGTTATCCCCACAAGTAACATAAGTAGTAACAGCAGAAGAAGTAGAAGTAGTAAAAGCAGAAGTAATAGCAGTAGTAGAAGTAGTAGTAATATCAGCAGTAGAAGTAGTATTAGCAGCAGTAGAAGCAGAAGTAATAACAACAGCAGACATAGTATCAGCAGTGGAAGCAGAAGTAGTAAAAGCAGAAGAATGAGTAGTGATAGTCACAGCAGTGGAAGCAGAAGTAGTAGCAGAAAATGTAGCTCTGTCTCCACTTCCCTCTGTGTGCAGAGTGAGCACAGCCTGTCCTCCCTGGATTGCCAGGTCTGTCTATGGTGACCAGTCTCCAGGGTCAGGCTGTCCTCCCTGGATTGCCAGGTCTGTCTATGGTGACCAGTCTCCAGTGTCAGGCTGTCCTCCCTGGAATAAGAACTAGAATGGGTTAAATTTTCTGAAGAAAATTTGTGTGCTTGCTTTAGCTTGAAAATGTCTAAAAATGAAGTAGAATTAATTAGAAAGAATATAGCTGCAAGCGGCCATTTGTGGGTTCAAACCCTTTGCAAACTGCATGCAGAGTGACAGAAGATGATAGATTCCGCAAAAAAATATACCTGGGCTCTATGTGTACAAATTTGTCATTTATACCGCAAAATAGGTACAAAAAGTTTTGGAATTGCTCCGGTAGATCTCCTCAGCCGGCAGTCGCAAACAGGTTGCTATGGCTGCAACGTAATCGGCAGGGGCAAGTGCGCCGATCAAAGTACGTCCACTAAATGTGCTTGTTTTTGCCACTGACAGGTTCAGATTGTTATTCGTGTGTCTGACAACATTATGGAAAAGATCGCTACAGAGATAGACCTTTTTTTAACCAGAAACAGAAGTCTCGCTCAAGGAGAAGTCTCGCTCTGAAATCTGAAAGATGAGGTGAGTTGTTGCAGGAAGAGGTTAAACAAAGGTTTCTAAAGGTGAGGACTTCAACCGCTTTGTTTAATCGCTAGATTTGTTATGGCAAGACAGATTAACACATCATTACCTGTATTAACAGGCGCAAGTCCACCTCGAGACAGGCGGGCCAAGTCCACACCCAAGCCAATCTACCAGGGTAAGACAACAATGAGTTCATAATAGAAATTACGTCCCATACATTGGATTCATGGGATGGTTTGAGAAGCTCCCACTTCCGGGTTTGCAAAGTAAAATATAAAAAATCCAGTTTGATTCATGTGCTTCGGAATGAAGACAGAAACCTTGTTGTTGTTAGCTTCTTAAGCTAATGGCAAAATTTGCTTTAGCTAACAATTGTGGGGTTTTCTCTGGTTTACAAAAACAACCACAGCAGAGAGGAAAGCATTTGGGGACTACTAAATTTTAAAATTTTAACTGTGGCTCACTAAGGTTTTATCAGATCAAATATCTTGTCATTCACAGAAAACTCTGGCTGTGGGCAGCCATGTTGAAACATCACAACTAGGAAAATTCATGTTACATCTAGAATCCCAATTTACCTGACCTGTTTGTAAAACTTGGTAGGGCGTTCATGTGCATTTCCTGCAGGGAAACTGGACCCAATAACAGAACATTAGCCAAGCCCAGAGAAGAAAGTGTTGCCAAAAATCATCTCCAAAATATTGCAATCCTGTCTGTAAATGTATTAAATACCAGTGATATACTTAACTGCGATTTGTTGTTTCAGCATCCTCTTCAAGAGCCAGGGTCTGGCCAACTGGGCAGTTAGTTCCTGATCAATGTACACGTAAGTTTTAAATGGGATAGCAAAATTCCTAGAACATTTCTGTATAATCATATTAATATAAATTTGCCATACCATTCTATTACTGCTTTTATATCAAATAGCTATTGAAAGAGCTGTACTGGAAGCCTTGAGTGAGGTGCAGCTCCAGCTCCAGCACCTAACAGCCATGGTACAAACCTTACAGGCAGGAAGGGAAAGGAGGCTGCAGTTCCCACCTGAGAAGGAGGACATCGATGTTCAGCTTCCTCTCCAGTCACTGGAAGATTAAGATGAACTTGAGGAGAAGCTGAATAACACCTCCACAAAAACAAGCTGGTGATGAATTCAATATGTATAGAGAGCAACGGCCTATTTCATAGCCTCTCTCATGTCACTTCCTCTATACTGCATTAATCAACACTTGGTATTTTTACATGTCTTAACTTGAACATTACCTGCAGTGTTTCCTGTGAAACAGGAGGAGACAGGAGTTTTATCTTGTTTATAAAGTGGGTGTTGTTTCAGCATCAGTGTTTCAGTGGGTGATCGCCAAAACAATGACAACAGCAACATATCGACAAATTCCCAACACAGCCTACAACAACTTGTGCAATGTCTACCAAATACCACAACCAGTGTAACATCCACACCACAGCAACAAGTTCACATCACAGTTTGTTCATAGCTGCAGTTCACGTGCGTGCTAAATAAACAGTGGAAAAACTCCTCATAGGAGCTTTAAATCAGTCCACTGTAACCCAATCATCTTAACCATATATTTGGAAGTCAAAACAGCAATTTGTCTCTACAATGAAGCCACTTTATAAAATGTTATCATAAACCAAAATAATTATGTCAAAACCAACAGAAATAACACCAAGGTTTTAAAGAACTCGAATTTTTCTTTAATACCAACGGTGTCCTCTGAGCTAAATGTGTAACATATTATCATAAAGCTGTAGATAATGGTCTACCACGTATGTTCTTTATCTATTTTCCTCATTCTAGCCTACATAGTCTATCCTTGGTCAATCACAGTCACAACTTAACATTTATCTGCAGGGCTCTAATAAGGCACAGAAATATTTCTGCAAATCCGATCAGAAGGAGAAAAAAATGGATATATAAGAATGTGCTTTAATATATGCAATTTGCTCCCATTATTATGTTGCAGCTTTGAGTAATTGACGTCAAAATACACCAGCTCTCACCCTGATCATCATAAATTTTGTTTTACTCACAGATGTTTTACTCACAAAAAAAGTCCCATCTGGCTGTCCAACTAAACTGGTGTGGCCGTGGACATAAGAGAGGAGTGAAAGATTCCAAGACCTTACAGTGTGTAAGTAGGACTGCCTACCAATGCAATAAAAGATATGAGGTCTAACACACAATGCACATTAAATCCTAACGTAACTATAAGTCTAATTAAGTTCATGAATTGTACACATTATCCTACACAAATTAGCTTCTGTGTGGTTCACACATTTCTAAACATTTTTAACAGGCAGACAGTTTGAAGTGACATGAAACCTATTTTTTTTTTACGGCACGATTCTAAAAAACATTGAACTGCCTTCCATAGTGTAACGTTACTCCCTCTACATTCTAACTTAATGATAACGTTAAACTAACGTTATCTGCCACGTGGATATGCTGGCTTGCTATCTTAACACGGCATGTGAAACCTATAAAACACAAATGTTACAGAAAAAAAACCTACAGAACTCTCTGCATGCACATTCACAGAAATGTTAACTTAGGTTGCAAGTTTTAGGTAAATTAATACAATTTTCTAATAAACTTAAAATAATTACCTGACTCCAGCAATGCTTGTAAGTTAACCGAAAGAAAATGGTGTGCAGTCCATCAAATAGAAGGAAGTCAATAAGCGGAAATGGCTTTTTCCGATTAAAATAAAAGATTAAAAATAAAATTACTAACATAATTCTGAAACTGTGCTGATCTATAGGTTGCTGATGCATGACATTGCAGTTAAAATTGACCTAAAAATCATA
Source organism: Gephyroberyx darwinii (assembly GCA_900660455.1). Classification (NCBI taxonomy): domain Eukaryota; kingdom Metazoa; phylum Chordata; class Actinopteri; order Trachichthyiformes; family Trachichthyidae; genus Gephyroberyx; species Gephyroberyx darwinii. The sequence goes on from CABFOQ010052718.1 coordinate 10,588, forward strand.
TTCACAGCATCAGCAGTGCGCAATGGGACCCTGACATGTTCAGAGGTAGGGGCAGAAGAAGTGTCAGGAGTGGCTCTGCCTGGCGAGTGACTGACTGCACCCAAGGAGGCGATAAAATTAATGATTTAGTCCTGTTGGACACTGTTCATTTATTGATTGATTTATTAAAACAATACAGGTTGGTTCATTTAGGCTATGTGTTTCATTTGTTGATTGTTGTATGTGTAACAGGTCCTATTGCTAGCTGTATTTGATACACCACCCTCAATAGAGGGGTGAGGGGCCTCTCAAATGTGGCCCAATTCTATACCCAGGAGTCAGAACTTTAGTGGCCAGAACATACTCAGAACAAGACAAGGTAGATGATATGAAAAATATAGTGTTGTTTATTTAGACATTGCAGTAGTTTACAATTTTAAAATGACCAGTCATCATAACTGGGCTACACTTGGAGAGTAGGCGCCCCTAGGAGTCAAGAGAATGACATAGCCCACTAAATCAGGGCTAGTAGAAGTCTCACACCACACCAACCGCCACACAATGGAAAAGTGACTCAAGTCACTTGAATTTGACACATCATAGATCACACCATAGGTAAAACATATCAAAGGGACCAGGTAAAGTAACAAGCCAAGTTAAAGGGAATATCAAAACTTGTCCCAGGGGGCGCCTATAAGACACCCAGGGAATGGCAGGGAGCTATGGTTACAGAGGCACTATAGGTTTTAAGACCTCTAGGCAATACTACAATAACGACATTTAAATGCTGGATAACTAGATACTTAAAACACAATTGCAGCCAACACAAGCAATTAAATAAGCACTGCCTAAAGGTGCGCTTCAGTTTTATAGGTCGGCTGCCAATCATTGATCATTGGCGGACAGCAGCCAGTCAGCAGCGCGGCTTCGGCGCGGCTATTTATTTGTTGTTTGTATCATATCTATTTTTTGTTACAATTGTAATTACCTATTGTTGTTAAATGCATTTTGTAAGCTACTGCCTTTGTGGAATGTGATTCATTGTAGAGGGGGGGGCCTAAGCAAAGTTTTTGCTTAGGGCCCCCTGGAGGCCAGAGCTGGATTACCACTCATATACATCTGTTATTAATAATAGTTCTTCACACAATATTATCCCAACTCCTGGTAAAATATCAGTATACTACATACAGACATACAGTGCTGTGCAAAAGTCTTAGGCACATGTAAAAAAGAAAAATCTGTAAAGTGAAGATGCTTTCAAAAATAATGAAATGAAAAGTTTCTAAATATCAAAAAAATAAAGAGCAGTAATGTAAAACACTGATGCAGTAAACAAAAACATCTAACATCTAAGACCAAATTTATGTTTAAAAAATGGTGGTGCCTGAGACTTTTGCACAGTACTGTACATCCATTGTGAGAATTAACAATTATTACACACACAATCACCCCCACTCTCTGTATTGCCTGTGATGTCATTGATGACATCATAAACCAATATAAAAAGGAAGTATCGGCGGCCTCGTCCCGCACCTGGTGAGTGTACTGCTTGACCGAGTATAACAATAGAATGAGATGTTTGTATAAATGTAACTGATGAAAACAATAAAGGAAACTAAATTGGTATGTTTGCTGTCTTATTTTACCCCAAGTTAAATAGAAAGATCCTCTGATAGTGATAGGGACTGGAAAATTTGTAAATGTCCAAGGAACAAATGCACACATATGGGGAAAAGTCTTCCTTTTATCTGAAAAATCTGTCTGATTGCGCAAACAACTCAGCAAAATTCTGGACATTGGTTAAATCACTTAAAGGTACTGCTTCACCCACTGTCCCTCGGCAGATAATTTTAGACTCTGGCACTCTGTGTGATAAAAGGGAGCAATGCTTTTAATCATTTCATTGAATCTGTTTTTTTATTTGATAAATTGAATGGCACAGTTGAAGAAGATGTAACTGACACAGAGGGGGAAGTGGACCCTGCTTCTCCTGGAAATGTTTCCTCTTGCAATTAGACAAATTAACAGGCTGGGACCTGATAAGATGGCGGCCATAGTTGAGACCTTTGTTATGGATAAGTATTTGCATGCCCTGCTCTATGAGGCTAAAAGACTCATCAGTCTTAACTCCCTGGCTACAGTGGAGGTCTTAGTTGAAGCAGTCAAACAATACCAGGCAACAGCTGAGATGCTCTGAGATGCTGCTGCAGGGAGAGGAGAGAGTCACCTGCTTCACAGAGGCTTCAATTGAGTGATCGTACACAGCACCCAAGGCCCTGCGGAGGTACTCCCCCCAGACAGACCAATCAGACCGGGGACAATACCAGGGTGAGTGTGAACAGAAGAAGGGGGTCGTGTACGGGTACACAAGGTGTGTTACACATGGGGTCATATTCATTTTGGTTCATGTCCCTGGTAAATGACATAGAGGGGCCACTGACGGGATTCAGGCCAATCTCCTGTATTCACGGTGATACCTGAGAATATCCTACCCTAGAGGATCAGCACTTTCTTAGTTTAGATCCTATCTACTTGATAGATCTCACCGTATCTTTTACAACAATATGACCTCAGAGTGTTGCAATATGGACTTTGGTGTGCCACAAGGCTCTGTCCTAGGACCACTACTATTCTCTATCTATACGTTACACTCGGTGACATCGTTCGCAAATTTGGCATTAACTTCCACTGCTACGCCGATGACACCCAAATTTACATAACAGTCAAACCAACCAATAACATCCAATTTCAAAAACTAGAGGCCTGCCTATCAGAGGTCAAATGTTGAATGTTGCTAAACTTCCTACTTCTTAATGGCAACAAAACTGAGATGCTGATTGTAGGACCAGCTAGACATAGGCATCTGTTTGAGAATAGTACTCTAAACTTTGATAGTTGTGTAGTCTCTCAGAGCCCTTACGTTAAAAACCTTGGGGTAAAATTCAACCCTACCCTTTCATTCGAGCTGCCTTTGTATCATCGAGAATTGATTATTGCAATGTCCTTTTTTCAGGCTTACCTACTGGGCACACTAAAAAACTACAACTGGTTCAGAATGCTGCTGCCAGAATCCTCACCAAAACTAGGAAATTTGACCATATAACGCCCATCCTATCCTCACTACACTGGCTACC
>CABFOQ010052720.1:0-18539 GCA_900660455.1 Gephyroberyx darwinii
TGGAGTTGCCAGTTCAATATTATATATTTGGGTTCAATATTTAGTGAATGTAAGTAACACTATATCCTCCCTTAACCCACTACGTTTGAGGTGCCTTTGAACATGGCGCTGAAAGGAATACACTGAGTTTTGGGGAGATTGGCCCATTGGTCAACTTACCTGTTAAGTGATGAGAACATCAGACACCAAAATCATTCATGTGTCCCCGGTAGATCATTCATCCCGGTGCTCCATGATAACACTTTAGCATACACTATGTTGAATGATAGTAGGTGACTAGCATTATTTCAAAGGTGAGAAGATGAGAACTACACAAGACTGCCAGCCCTATCCACATATCATTTTAGATTACGTAGGAGATTGGTAAAATTTATTCAAAATATGATACAAAAATAATTTGTTTCTAACTAGCAGGGACCTTTTCCTGTTTCCATAGGAGGTGAAAGTGGTGGCAGCTAAAAATCACTGCACAGGCTTGTGTCTTGTGTCCCTTGGACGTCATGTATTAACAGAGAATAAATGGTCAAGGATTGATCTGTGAATTGACCCATCACCATGTGTGCTCTGCAAACCTTATCTGGTTATAGATTAAGCATTGTAGTATTGATTTCTTGTGTTGGTAATCAAGCTTTCGCACTGACTGAAAATTGCTCTGGTTGAGAACCTCGACTAAATGCCTTACAATGTAAACGTGAACCTGTTTGTTGTCTCATCTCTGAACAGGTATTCGAGCAACATTACGGATCACAGTTACATCATCACTTTCTTCGCCACCTGTTTTATTCTGCCCCTGGGAGTGATCATTTTCTGCTACGGAAGGCTCCTGCGGAAGCTCAGGAAGGTCAGTTTGGGTTTCTGCAGGATATATATATACATCCTATATAATATAATGAATTTATTTTTCATAACTTAAATACAGAGTTTAATGGTATAAGGTTTCCAAACTAAGCATATACATTAGGGTTAGACCAATATATCAGTATCCGCCAGTCAACCAGTATTCAGCCTTCATTCCTGATTTCAGTTATATAAAACAATCTGTAAAAACTGCAATTAAATTTTATTTTCTTTGTACATTTTATCATTTCATTTTTTAGTTGTTAAGTACTTTTTGGTAACTTCATTCTTCACTCAAAGGCAGTAATGTAACACAGAGTTCCCCTACCATCAAATTGGTGTGGTGGGTCACCTTGCCTTAAGGAGCTGCTAGCCTAGGCTTGAAATGGAGACTTTTAGGAAATGTTCACACCGAGCATATTTGGAGCAGTTTGTTCGAACTCTGGAACCTTTACTCCTGTAGTTTGGTTCATTTGGGCAGGTGAGAACAATGCAATTTGACACAAGACCTGCATTTTCAGCGTCCTCTTCCAGGCGAACTGGAAGAATGGTTCATTAGGAATGAGAACGTAATCCAAACCAACTACAGAAAACAACCCCAAAACACAAGCCGTTATGGGTATAAAGAGGGGGATACTGACCTCTGATAGCCAGCAGTTTCTCATGCTTGGAAGGTCTAGCATAACAACATGAACCGAGGGAAAACCACATTCTCGACTGATCCTCATATTCAGCTATTTCTTAACTGGTATGAAGACCAGAGAAGGAAAATGACAGCAAAGAGAGTAGACAAGTCCATCATGCTTAGCTGAAGTTACAGGGACTGGAATCAGATTAGTTTTCACTCCCCTCGCCACCAAAACCTCTAACCTGGTGGGGTGAAGACTGTCCAATAAACCAGCTCCTGGTGAGTCCATGTGAGTTTTGTCTACAAGGTTCACTTCTAATTAGGCAGTGTGAAACTAAACCAACCAAATACAAAAATGCAACAAAGTAAACTAAGAAAACAAGCTGCAGGTTTGATCATACCATTAGTATCACATGATGGTCTATCTAAAATCATCTAAAATGCCACCCTGCTAAGAGGAAAACGTCTGGGGGAAACACTAAATACTGGCTATGCAAAAATATAAGTATCAGCCTTCAGAAATCCATAATGGTCAAATCATAATATACATGTCCATAGATAAACTATATATTAACTTAGAAAGTACTGTACAGCATTTCATGGTTTTCTGCTCCCTCCAGGTGTCTCACGGTCGTCTGGCCAATGCCAGGAAGCCGGAGCGTCAGGTGACCCGCATGGTGGTGGTGATGATCGTGGCCTTCATGGTGGGCTGGACACCATACGCGGCTTTCTCCATAGTGGTCACAGCTTGTCCAACCATTTACCTGGACCCCCGGCTGGCCGCCATCCCCGCCTTCTTTTCCAAGACAGCCACCGTCTACAACCCAATCATCTACGTCTTCATGAACAAACAGGTAAGTGGCATTTTTCATTTTGCCGAGCCACTATAATTTATTTCAAACAAAATTTAATTATGTTCATCAACAGGTAATGTGATCAAACAGGCCCGTTTTTCTCCCTCTGAATTCGCTCGCCCCTTCCATCCATCATTAGTATTGTCACAACTACTCATGTTATACATCCCCAGAGAGGGGGGAATAAACTGCTCCAGCTTTTGAACAGAAACATAGTACCAAATTAGAGCTAGTTATAGCAGCATGCTGGATCTACTCTGACCGAGTTGAGAAACATCACAACTTGAATGCAGCAGATGACAGCCACTGCAGAAAACTGAGCTGATCGCCTTTTTTTCCCTGTTGTTGTTGGGTGTTAGCCTGTCTCTCAATAATGCATGGCATATGAATAAATGAAATGTGAAATCCAGAGAGTATGATTGTCCTGGCGTGGGTCTGTTAAAAAAACATTAGCCTCCTATGGTATGCCAGTGAAGCTTGCAATTGTAAAAGGTTATTGCTGCCATTTTCTTACGTGCCATTTACCGTGTTTCACTCCACATTGTTCTGTCAAACTGCTTTCCTCCGCGTAACCGAGATAAAGCCCATTTCATATCGGGGATTATCATCGTGGCTTGTCCAAGCTGTGTGTAAAAGCAGACATGAGATAAGGGTGATAATGTCGGGAGCTTAAGACGCTAAAATAACTTTTCCTGTCGACTCCAAAGTGGAGACACATGATTAGAGCCAATCCTTGAAGTAGACTATGCTGCTAATGAGTTTTTCCGAGGCAAAACAGCAAAAAGAGGTCGATAATAGCTTGGTGTTATTAGATTTAGACAGTGAACAACACTCTCTTATGGATTGTGTATGTTTTGTCTTCACACTACTGAAACTGCAGTGTGCTCAGAATAAAGATGTTCTAATGTGAATCATGGGGATTAAATATAGCCTCAAATATAGGGAAGAATGCACATATTTAAGTGTAATGCATCCTTTTGCCATTAGGGTTACATAGTGTAGATAATAAAATTACAAAGGACTCCTATAAACCCTTGACAGAATGTTATGAAAGGTGAGCCAGAGACCTACAATCAAAAGCATGTGAGAAAATAAAGTCTGCACACTCCAGAAAAGATATATTTAAGCCAGTAATAAAACATTGATGTTTTGACCACAAGGGCATTCATTTGAAATGAAAACCAAACCTTTGCAATTGCCAGATGTAACATTGTAGATAATAATCATAGTTTATTGATTCCTTGTAAGGAAATTCTCTGTTCGGTCTCACTACGCCACCCTGTTACCATAGATGGAGTATTAAGCATAAACTCAACCACACAGTTAAAAACATTAAGGGATGGAGTCACCATTAGAAGACGTTCCCTTCCTTCTAGCATATGCATGCATATGTAACCCCCCCACCCACTCACACAGCTTCCCCCTATGTTTGGCATCTCTTTTTTTATCCGGGGAAATTCGACTGAATATGCTTGCACTATTCCAACAGTTTTTCAGTACAAGTATACAGTTTTCTCCTACTGGCCACTGAGCAGCTCCAAGGAACACTCTTGCTATTTTGACTAAGGTCCCATGAGCGTGAATGATACTGACAGGAGAGTCACCTCAGTGCATTATCAGAGATCATAATAATTTCCACCTCTAGCACCTAGACCCTCATTGTGAGGGGCTGTGAGAGAGAAACGTTTACAGTGCCCTCCTATCCCATCATTTCACACGAGTATCAAACACTCGCTGACTGGGTGATAGCATAGCAAGTGCGTGAAGCAGAAAGACATTATGTCCTCAATACCTTTGTCCTTGTCAAAAGATGAAAAGGTCATTTATTCATGAGGGGGTGATATAGTGCACACTGTGTTCCTTTGCATAGCGATTAGGGCTGTAATGGTATGAAATCCACCAAACCGCAGTCGGAAAGTAAAGTCATATTGCATTACTGACAGCTGAACATAGTCTAGCAATTCCCACTGTGGCAACCCGGGGAAGTGAGAGAGGTTATTTCACTGCGAAATAGGCAGACAAATGGCGTGACAGTGTCCATGTGTCTGGGAGAGTGGCAGGTTAAATAGGTAGCTCTAGCTCTAGCACTCACAGGTAAGTCCAAGTCCCAGTCGGCTATATTGCAGCCTGGGAAGTAGTTTCCCCATGACACCTCACCTAGTTCTGCTCTGTAGTGCAGTTCCTGGTGCTCGCCTGCTCTACTTTCTCTCACCTTTTGATGCTGTCCATGGTACTGGTGGTGCGTTGACTGTCTGCCAGCCATACCACCTAGTCTAGAGTCTTTATATCCAGCATATCGGTATGCAACACTGCCACACACAAACTGTTGCAGTAGTGGGGAGGAAAAAAATCATTGGCCATCACACCATACAACACTACACATCATGAATTGTAGACCTACGCTAAAGAACACCCCCTCCACTGCACATTTACCATCAGAAATACCTAATACAGTAGTCTTTCATTCCGTCCTGTGTAGATATCCACCACTTTTTCTGGGTGACAGGTTGTGGTGTTGGCAAATTCAATATCAATATCAGCTTTAAAATCCTCCCACTTTTTCGTGAGTTTTCTGATCATTTCTGTTGGTAATGCTCCAGGCTATTACCGATTTATTGAACACGCTGAGCGCCATGGGCCTTAAGTCAATATATTTTGAATCAAATTATATAGATACATTTAGGGTACCTGAGGCAATTAACCACCACTTTAATTACAGATTTACAGATTTTAGATTCCTGTGGTATGCTTGCTCCAACCATAGCATTGCAGTGATAATAAATGTTGCAGGCCTAATAGTGATGTGCAAAATCAATATAATCACCCATGTAAAGTGAATGTCTTGACAGTACATTTGGATAACTATTATGAGAGTGGCTTTTAAGAGGCGCCTAGAAAGCACCTGCCTTGGATCTGCTGAGTTATAGCTCTCGAGGTTCTTCATTTTGCTGTTAAGTTGACAATTTATGACCTTATGTCTGTGAGCGTCTTAAGAGCTGCTATGTCTTGGATGGGGGGAGGCTAAGTGTTACACAGGTACGTAAGGGGATTTTCTGTACACTATTCAGGACTCCAGAGGTTGATAGGAAGCATGTTCAATTGGAGTTTCAACACTAAGAGATCAATTAGTGTTCTTAGCTTTAGAGGAAACCAATGATTTAGGTGCTTTTAGCGAGAAAACCTTTTCAACACATTGGATGCGGTCTTTCACTGAGAAGAGCTATTGACAGGCCGCCATTATAACACGTTTGTGAAACGTGTACATGTCTATCAGAGGGATGTGTGCAGAATTGCTATTGCTAATATTACGGTGATGTAATATTAGCAGTGGAAATTTACTATTGGACGTGATATCATGTCAGTTCAGATCCAATTATCACATAATTAAATACTGTGTGATCTTTTTCTATCCTTTGTTTGTCCAAGTTGACTGTGCACACTTGTCAGCCTGCTCCACATTTAGATATCACATACATAGATATCAGGTGGCTGCCCAGTATGATCACCATCTTCCGCTGTTGGGAAAGGGGAGCGATACTCATTCACTTTCCTCACCCACATTTTCTAGTTCAGGAAGTGCCTAATCCAGCTCTTCACCGGCATGGGGACTATACCAGAGAGCAACCTGAACCAGACCTCGGAACGACCTGGAATGACCGCCGAGAGCCACACGGGAGAGATGTCCGCCATTGCTGCCCGCATCCCTGTGGGCGGCACCGTGTCGCCCAATTCTGAGGATCCACCCAGCGACTGTAGCTCCTTCGCTCAACTCCCCATCCCGGAGAACAAAGTGTGTCCTATGTAACAGTATACACCATCCCTCTTGCTGTTCTTCCACCCTGTCCTGTCTGTCTTTGACCCCCCCTTCCCCCAACTAGCTTTTGGTAATCTGTCTACAGTGTGTTTCAAAAGTGTGTGGCCATCAACGCATTTTTTATTTATTTTTTTGTTTTGGCTCTGTATCCTTTGGAAAATGAAGAGAATTATGAAGGGAAACAGAGTCAGCTTTAATCTGAGGGGTTTTCATCAATAGCGATTCCAACACTTTTTCTATATTTCACTCCCAAAAGTAAGAGATCACAGACTTCAACATCAAACGCAGAGCAGAGGAGGCCTGAAATGCTCAGAGCTTGACCCATTTGAAATATTGATTTGTAAATATTTGCTTTTCAGACAGAACTCCTTCCCACTGGAGAATAGCTTAGATATTCTCTATCCCATCATCACATACCTGCTAGCTTGTGTGATTAGAGGGCACTTCTGCCTTGATATGAGCATCACCATCTAAAATGAGAGACTGCATATGCAGAGGGGGGCTAAAATCCTGAATCCTACCATCCAATAGTTGAGGACTAGCCAGTGTTTTTTCAAATATCACACTGCATCCAGCCTTTCATCTCACCCTCGCTTTCCCCTTTGAAGCCCCTGTGATGGCGGCTGCAGAGAAAGCATTGTTTTTCTATGCTGTTTCAGTACTTTGCTTTGGCAGCATACGTTCATTCATCTCCGCTGCTCGAGAGGAAGGAATCTGGACACTTTTACTGTAGTTCGTCCCGAGCAGACTAGATAGCGTCAAAGCTTTCATCTGTAGCAAAGACGGTCAATGGGACTTGGAGATGCCTGTCTCCCGCTGCCTCTGTTGGGACGTAAAGGGACGGTATATATGTGAAGCGTCAGCAAAGGAACATCTCCAAGCACAAACACATACACACACAGGCATGGGCAAACACACGCACACACACGCACACACACACACACACACACACACACACACACACACACACACTTCGTTGCCTGATAAGATAAGCTCTCTGTAGGCACTGTGAAGATTCGATGCATCAATAAATACCATAGCACAAGAATAGATTAGCTAACCAGCGATGTACAAAAGCAATGAAGATTCACGTCACAAGCATGGGTCGACAGCAATATTAAAGCAAAATACTATCACACAGTTGAACACTTTGGAGCCGCAGTAGCTACTGTAAGTGTAGCATTGAGTTTTGAAATGTCTTCTATTTGACTTTGTGGTATGTGTTCGTTCACTGTTACTGGATGTCTGTGTACACAAAACACTGTTGTATTCTCTATGCTGCACAGCCATTGACTTTGTTGAAAAGTAACACTATGTCGTCTGTTTGCAATGTACCGAGTGTGAGTGTTAGGATCATTTAACTGTTTTTAAAATGTGCGATGTGAAGCATTTTTAAACATCAGTATATCATTATGCAATTAATGACGTTATCTTGGTGTAATTACCGTAAACAACTGAGACCATGGCCGAGACGATTGGTAGCCTCTATCTCAAGTGGTATTGTCAGTGATGGTGTTTCTCAAGATTAAGAGCACATTTTCCCATAAACCCTGTTGCTTCCTGTCACACAGAGGATGTTGTTTCTTTGGTCAAAGGTTTTCTCTTTCGCTTTGAAACAATGATTTATTTGTGTTAAAATGCTCCACATAGCACCTTTAAAGCCCAGCCAAGCTCTTAGGATGTTACAGTTTGGGATCTCGTCACCTCTCAAACGTCTTGCTCATGGCCATGCAGCATGTGCAGTCTGAGAATGCTTTTCCCCTTTCATTAGTTACTTGTGTCCCCACAAATTTTGCATCATCAATATGAATTTTTACATTTTCTACTACTTCTAAATTTTCTCACATTTGGGCCAAAATCACTCAAGAACACTATGGTTGATTGATCGTATTGTATAAACACCATATAAACAGAATTTGTAATGGCATATTGGCAAACCTCCAACCTCCTGCTAAAAAGTTCAAGCATAGTGTTGTTTGATATTAGTCCCTTGTTGCTTCTGTGAAATGCAGACATGTAGCTCCAAATGTGAAAATAAATATTGAAGATGAAAAAGTCAGGGATGATAGATAACACAGAATACAGCATTTTCAGATTGCAACCACAAAGCCCAACCACCCAGTGTGGGAGTGGGTTTTTTTCCAGCTGCTTTTTAGCAGACCAGCAATGGCAAAAATCGGGCAATCTTAAAACAATGAAGATATGGCTGTGATGAGCTGTATGCATGTATGATCTCCACAGGAAGGTCAATTCATTCATTTACCCTTACATAGACCTCCAACACCCCCCCCCCCACACACACACACATACACACACATATGCACAGTACACTAAAAGAGTAACATGATTTAATTTAGTTTGATGGGTACATACAGTTTGGTGTGGGGGTGGGGTGGTGACTCAGACAGGATATAAATCAAACCTGTCAGAGTTACATTTTGGATTACAGTCTGCACTGCATGCTGATAAGGGGAGGGAACAATTCCAACATGTATAGATAGGTAAGAGTTTCCTATTTCTCACTTTCCCGGTCCTGAAATATCAAGTCCCTCCAACTGTTTGTTGTGTTGTACTTAAAAAAAGGCATGTCAAGACTTGTTCTGCTGTATTTTTTGTGTCAAGAGTATTTTTGTCTCCAGTCTTATTTACAAGAGTTTACAGGTCATAGATGCACGCTGGTTATGAAGATGTATTAAAAAAGTATTTTTTTTGAAAAGCAATTATGCTCCGCGTTGTTCTGTGAGTACTTGGCTACAAATACAACAGCACTAGAGCGGGGAAGTACGTACTTGTGGTAGTCCTTCAAGCTGATATCCAACTAGTCAAGCTTCTGCCAAAAATGCTAAAGATAAAGACAATTAATGAACTGATGAACAGTTGAGTACCACTCGGGAACACAGCAGTTCTGAACCTCCACCAGGGTCTTCTGTCTTTATTCTGTCTTGATATTATTCTTCCAGGGAGGCATTCTCAAGGTCCTATCCAGCTGCATACACTCAAGTGATCAATGTTTGCTCCTACTTGTGTTGATATATGTTTGACCACATGGATGTCCCAAAGCCAATCCCACACATTACTTAACCCTGTGATGCGGCAGCAATTGGGAAGCTGCAGGGATGTCTCTAGGCCTCATTACAGGGCCCATTACGATGACATTACTGGACATGAAATTGAGCACTGTGTCACACACTTTAACACACTGGACAAATTGGAGTCGATTAAAATGCCTTGAGTCAACCAGAGGTGCTCAGGCAGGACCACTATGAAGAGAACATTACTAAGTGACCTACAAGTAGCATTCTGTAAATAGTCTATGAATGAAGGCTAATGGACGGCCTGCTGCTCTACTGGGAAACATGCATGTTGCTTTTTCTGTAACTCGGCACAGTGATAGAGGACTAGGTCTGCTACCCACACAGTGACTTTGGTGACCCCATGACCTTTCCTCTACTGCCATCATCAGGCCAAACCTCCACATTTCGAATTTCATGAACGCATTTTTTGAGTCATTCAGCCATAGGGTGGCGCTAGCCTCCATTCAACTCCATTCATTTAGCAATTCCCTCTTTTGTGATTGGCTGTTCTCTGATCCTTCATACCATATCCAGTTATAGTCGTAGAGAATTTGAGGATGGCTCGTGAGACTCAAGAGAGGGCCATCTATCAATTGTTGGTCCCTAAGCCCCGCCCCATAGAGTTGGCGGATGCCTCATTAGACTCAGGAGAGGGCTGTCTATCTATGGGTGATGCCTAGAAACCCCGCCCCCTTTCCTGATTGGACATTTTTTAATACTTTATAACTTTTCAACTGTTGGTGATAGAGATATGGGGGACAACTCATTGGACTGCCTAGAGGGTTGGCTGTTGATAGTGGATGCCCTGAAGCCCCACCCCATTTCCCAATTGTACTACTATCATTACTACTACTAGTACCTCAACGACTACTACGGCTATGACTACTACTACTACTACTACATCTACTAGAAGTACTATTAATACCATGACTACCACTACTACCACAACTAATCATTAGATTAGTTATTAGATTAGATAGATTGTCTGTTATTTTATTTGTTCAATAAATGTATGCTGAGGCAATAGAAAAGAACTGATGTAGATCATCAGCAGACAATATAATGGAAATATCATTATGGAAATATGCTTGTTTTCTGTGTCTTTCGACCAACATTCACTCAAAGCAACTAGCCATCATGATAAGCAATTCATTACCCATTCACAGGACAATCATCAATAGATGGATTTAAGGGGGTACAAATTCCACAGGCAAAACTGAACTAACCTCCTGCTCGTGAATGTCAGGTTATTGAGGAATAAAGGTTAAGAATTGTTTGCATGTCACAGCAATACATGGAGGGAGGTGTTGGCAGGCTGACAATTTATGGCAGCATTAAAATAATCTATAGATCACTGCAGAAATCACTTCTAATCTAGCAAATCTATCCTCATTGCTGTACAAATGCCATCAAAATACAAACACAAGCTAAGGCAAGAGGGGGTGAAAGAAAGAGTGGTCCAGGTGTGGTCAAAAGGGTCCATTTTTAAACCCTTAAATATTAAAATTGACTCAAGCAAAGATCTGGGGTAGTAGTTGTGGGGGGGCAGTTACACACACTCAGACACAGTCTTGTCAGCCACTGAGCTTCTCCATGGGAGTAGTTGGAGTTGCAGTGATCGGCAACTGTCCTGCCCTCAAGCTATCTCTCATGTACCAATTGGGAAATTCAGTGACCATTCCTTTGAACTATTAGTGACACCAGTGACCAAATATCCATCGGGGAAGAAGAAGATGAAAGAAGAAGAAGAAGAAGAAGAAGATTGTCAAATGAAGGCTCAACCACAAGCCATGGATGACAGCTGAGCTGAAAGTGTCAGTCCAGGCAAAACACAAAGACTTGTCAATGGACAGAGTAAAGAGAGGCACAAAAGACAATTGCAGATAGCACAGGTTGGTGGAGGCTATGCTCCACACAGGCAGCAGGCTGGCCCAAAGATAGAGACTGACTAATAACTGAAAGGTTGCTGTTTTCATCCAGCAGGATCAACAGTAGGGTGTCTATTCTGGTGCCAACATCAGGGGGTATTCCAGATGTGATTGACAATTGGAGGGTGGATGGTACGACATATATACAATGGTCACGCTTACTGAAGTGCACTTTAAAGGGAATTAGTGCAGGTGCAAAAATAAGTGAACCTCCGATGGCATCAGTTAAATCAAGCAGCTAAGTAGAATCAGGCGGTAAATAATTGGCTATGAAGTTAACCAATCAAAGGTCAGATCTTCGGGGAGGACTTTGTGTGGCACTACTATAAATACCCACTGGAGTGAGAGGAGTGAGGGAGCATCAGTCTGAGGAAGGTTAGAAAGTCACATGAAAAATATTTGGGCAAATAACATACAAATGGAGCGAATTTAACACAACAGAGACTCTACCGAGAAGTGGATGCCACAAGACTAACAACTACTAAAAAACAACCCATCTACAAGCCATGGCTGTGGACAATTCTAATGTTGTCTATTGTAATCTAATAAATGTATAATCAAATTCAGTCTAATCAAATCAGTCAGCATAGCAGCATTTTGATGTTGAGCCAAGTTTGACCTGGCCCATAGACTATGCTGGGATCAAAGCACAGCCTGACTCTCACATGAAAAGGCCCTTTCACTGACATGGGCCTCGATTAAGCCTATCATGGAGTGCAACTAATGCCCTTTTGTGAAGTCTGTGAATTATGTTGGTCAAAGTCTGTCGAATAAATTCAGAGGTTGACAAAGAGTATGTCAAGAGTATGTCATGTATTACTTGAGTATATTCATTGAAGCTGAGCTCAGGAGAGATATACACACACAAGGTAGGGTCTGCAGATCTCTGCCAGAGAACTACCTGAACAGTGATTATAAAGAGGGAAAGACAGGAGGGGGGGTAGTTTCTAAACATCTACAAGGTTATTTTCAACCTAGACAGATCAATATGTACTGTGTTGAAGGTTTCTTGAGTCTCTCATGTGGTCGGCCTTTAGTATGGGCTCACACAAGCAATACATTCATGAAGATGGATCACACATAAGTACTTCATTCATATAGATACATGTCACATGATGATGCAGCAGTTAGAATCACCTCACACTAGCGCTAGAGATGTGTACAATGTGTACAATGTCAAAGGACATTTGATGGTCATGACCTGAGGAGGAAAAAAACAATTGGTTGCAATTGGTTCTGTACATTGTGTGGATAATAACTGCTGAGATGACGAACTCATTCAATGCTGATTTGTCCCTGTCATTGTGGCTTCATTGGCCTATAGACTCACGGTCCACATGAAAACATTAACATAACCACATAACACTATCAATATATTCTGTGTTGCCAATGATGACTGTAAAACAAAAGAGTCGCCTTTTCTTCTCCTCTCACAAAATAATTCACCCTGGGAACTTTTGACCCTCTCATAAATCATTGTGAGTGCTCATACTCTCATTTAGTCAAAACACTGACAGGTGCCGTCCATCACCTGTGTGGATTACAGTGGCAACTGTACGGGTAGAATGAAACTGAGACCTATGGACAGCACTCAGAAGGGTTTGGACACAAGCATCCGTCATCTCTACTGAACATGCTGAGTAAACATCACGGTGGCTTAGGCAAAAAGAACAAAGTTCGCCACCTTCAGCAGCAGGCTATGGGCACAGACCTAGTACACTTTGAGGTTGAAATGCCTTTGATGTCATAGTACTGCAAGTTCCTGCTATAGACTGGGGGGCATGAAAAGAAAAGACCTAGCTTCTTTGCATGGCAACCTCCATCTGATGAGACTAACTTGATTAATATGAAATTCAAGACTTTTTTGACCAAAAACACACTCTAAACCACTCTACAGATCATGTCTATAAAATTTTCATCTCCACAGCTTGGTAATCATTGCCAGGCCTCTCCAAACACAAATCACTTAGCATTGCCCAGAAAACTCTATCAAATTGCACTGATGGGAATGCATCCAGGTCCTGAGTTTGCCACCCAACTTTCCTGTCATCACTTGCATCAATCTAAATCCCATTTTTTCACCTCTGCCTCTCTTGGCTGCACTCCTGGGGCTCTTAGGACACAAGATCAAATAGCCACACACTTTATCGACCGGCGTCCCACTGTGCACAAGCCACTATACCTACTTTATGATTGATAATGTACCACCAGTGCTCAAGCTCAAGACCTAGTTGGACAGGATGGAGAACTCAAAGAGAGAAAGAGTTCTACTAAACAAGCCAAGGTGCTGCTTGAACAGGACGCAGCAAAACCTGGACACCGATCAATATAAGTCGGCAAGATGTGGCTTTTAAGCAGAAGAGACACGAGAAAACAGTTTCACACTGAATTACAGTGAGTGCCTAAAGAGAAAGGAAATAGCGGAGGTAATTTGTGGCATTTCTGATTGTGCTTTTCTGACTCACAAATTTCTGACTCACAAATTATGGGTGCCAATATGCTCCCAGGAGAAGCACAGAGATCTAACTGAGAAATTGATCTATGCTGTCCTGAGCAACTGTCTTTGTTACAGTGGTATGTCTGCAGGTCACAGGTGATGTAGAATCCTTCAGACTCACACCTCTAACTAGGATGACAGAGGACAGATTGTATTGCCTATTCCACAACAGGTGCTGTGTCTGTAAGGTAAGCACTTTGAAAGCTTTTGCCCCTGTTCAACTTTGAGGTATTTATTCAGTTGAGTTCTTCAAAACCTATGGTTGTACAGAGTACCTAACAGAA
Source organism: Gephyroberyx darwinii (assembly GCA_900660455.1). Lineage (NCBI taxonomy): Eukaryota > Metazoa > Chordata > Actinopteri > Trachichthyiformes > Trachichthyidae > Gephyroberyx > Gephyroberyx darwinii. Next base: position 13,917 of record CABFOQ010052720.1, read on the forward strand.
GTATGGTGACCATGCCCTTGCCACTGTGGCAGATGTGTGTCACCTCTGAGCTTGGCACAACAGACCCTTCGCTGCCAGTCAAATTGCCAACAAGAGAGAAGGACGTCACTCACAAAGCAGATGAACGGAGGACAGGGTAACTAGTGGGGGAAATGAAAAGAGTGATGGATTCATCCATGCAGCACCACTGATTTGAAGTGAGCTGCTCAGTGTAAGTACTGTTAGATAAGCTTTGATTGTAAGTGCTGTGTACAACTGTAAGTAGACGTACAATTTATGAAGATGAGTGACAGTTAAGTAAGAGTTTGAGTATGCGTGTGTGTGAGAGAGAGTTGGCAAGATGACATGCCATATTTTTTAAATTGGGTTTGAAGTGCATACATTTGATTATAGCATTGGCTGGAGTGGTGGTTGTAAAGTACAGTAAACTGCCATGGTTCGAGCCTCTTAAAAGGCAGAAACCTCTTTCTCAGGAGCACATATGTTCCTGAATTAAAAGATTCAGGAGAACAAGGTAGAAACTGAGGACTGTGATCTGCAAAAATCATTCCAAATGATGATAATGATAATGATAAAGCTACACGTTTTTTTCAACTTTCTCCACAGCACGGCCACCATGATGCCATGGTTTTCAACTCCCCAGGGCAACTGCAGTTGAGACACTTCACTTTTCTATGAAACGTCATCATGGTAAAAGTCATTTTGTACAGATCAATTCCGTTCTCTATTGAGCAGCATATAGAAAAATGATGTAAAAGTTGTATTATTGTGAAAACTTAACTTGAACTATAAATCCTCATACTGTAGCAGCAATTCTAATCTTTCATAATCCTCTTTGTACGCGAATGAGTTTTGACAACTTACCTTTGGGTTCTTCGTCTAGTTTCCATGGACTGCTATATACGGTATAAATTGTGTAAATCTAGTGGAGGTGGAGATGATGTTGATCAAAACCCCTCCTCTTCTCCACTGTTTTATGATGCCAGATCTCCTCCCTCTCTCGCCCATATCTGTGTGTGACAGTGGAATGAAAGAGGAACACAAAGTCTTAGAACATACTGTAACACAGCTTGCATATTTCATAACTTCCAAAGCAGCGAGATCCATAGGCTAAATCTTCATGATCTATACAGACATAATTTAGACATAATCTAGGATATTGGTCCTCCAATATATACTAGATTATGTGTATGATCACTGTCCCCCAGAACAAGTCTAGACATAGGTTTTTAGTCTTAAAAGTGGAAGAGCTATGGGATCATCTGTTGATCATCTGGTTGTATAAGTGGATGATTTGAAATAGTGCTGTGTAATGGCCTGCCAGTCAGTGGACTCTCAGGACTATAAAAAACTTCAATGCAAAAGCTTAATCAGTTTGTTTAGTTTCCAGTTGAGAGCTGCAAAATAGGGATAAGTGGGGAAAAAAGGAAAGAGGCCAAACAAAAGGAAGGCCTGGGAACCCCTGCCTACAATGATGTAATTCTGTTGCATCAGAGATGAACTGTACAAAGCAACACAATGAATGTCTCTTTCAGGCGATTTGTCAGAGCTTGTACTCTTTACAAGGCCAATTGCTGGTGTATAAATATTCCACAACATGACTGTCTTTTTCGCAAGATGAAAAAGGACATTAGGGCTTTCTATTTCTATTTCTATTTCCCCTACACTTTTAAATCCATCATTAATTGATAATCTGTCATCATTTTGTCAAGCCTTCACCATTAATATTTTATCCTGGGAAAAAGGCCGAAGACAGAAACTTCCTGATGAAATGGTCCTGGTCGGTGAGATAAAAAGATCACAGGTTTTTGGGGCATATATGGATGATTCAGACGGAGACTAAAAATAAATCCAAATGTCAGTGATAAATTTTAGAATTAGTTAAGAACTTGAATACATGCTAAATTGGGCTGTAAAATAATTAGTCTAGAAGCATGATAAGAATATCCTTCTTCATCTGCAGGGAGCTGGACATTGCTCTGACAAGGTATTCTACTGAGTTAATTGTATAGTTCTCTATATTTTTCATGAATGATTCAATGAGAAAAAGATTTAACTGAGAAAGAAATATTCAAGTGCCATCTCTGAGCGCCCTGAGATGTATGAGAGGCAGTGAAGGGAGGTAACACACTACTGTAATATTTTTTTTCTCAGTAACGAGTAGTGTAACAAAGTAGCCTACTATTTCAAATTCAGTAACAATATCACTAATATAATTAAATCAAATAAATAAAAATAAAAAAATTCACGTTTTGTTACGTTGTCACCCCTTGATATCACATTTAAGTTGAATAAGCCAATCTCCAGCCCAGATTTATTTTCGTTATAACTGGTAAGTAAGTAAGTCAACTTTATTTATAGAGCACCTATCAAAACAAATGTTACAAGGCGCATTTCAATAATACCAAAGGACAAAACTAAAGGACACATCGTGCATGCTACACACTTAGATTAAAGATGGATAGCCTACGTTTACATACAGTGGCTGGAAGTAATCCTACTTTGCCAAGAAGTAAGATGCCATATTTTTGGCGTCTTTCTGGAGGAAAAGTAATATAACGAGTAGTGTAACAAATTACTACCCCCAGGGAGTAATACACAAAGTAATGTAACCCTCCATATTGTACCCCATATAGGTGTAATATTATCATCATATAGGTATATAGGCAGTGTTGGGGAAGCTACTTTGAAAGCATAGCTCTGCAAGCTACCAATTACTTCACACTGGAAGAAGTTGAACTACAGCAAAGCTACCCTATAGGGAGAAATCTAGTTTGGTTAACTAAAGCTACTTATAAAAAGTAGTTCACACTACTTTGTAAAAAAAAAAAGATCAAATTGACAATGTACATGTGATACGAATTTATAACAAAATATAACAAAAAGTCACATGCCAGCAAAAAATGCCACTCAGTTGAGTTTATTGCAAAAAGTGCCCACTTGTTCACAGGTCATACATAAAACAAAAAAATAAAATACCCAAAAGTGCAAGGAATGTCAGCTTTGGTTTTGTATACAAAGTCCATTAAACAGGCAGACACCTGCCTTCCAGAAACTGTCCAGGTGGGGGTATTGCACCAAGCAGGATTACTCAGTTAGCCAGGTAACTTCTAAAATAGCATGCAAAACGCATTGCCTGGGCATGCCTTCACAGCGGTCAGGATGAAAGAAAAAGGAGGCAGGGCTGGTCCAAGGGGGTTCAATTACAGTAGAGAAGCAATGGTAAAATAAAATAAAAAAATCATTCCTTTAATTTTATGGCCCAACATTTTGTAGTTTGTAGTTTCAGTAGTTAACTACACAAAAAATGGCAAAAAAGCAATTGAACTACTTGAATCACTATGCAAATATGAACGTAGTTGAACTACCAGCAAGCTACTGCAAAATGTAGTTAAACTACTAGTTTAATTACATGTAGTTCACTACTCTCCAGCACTGTATATATGTATAACCATGGTAACCATCCTGGAACCTGGTACCCGGGAGAGGCGCGCGGAGAGTGGGTAACGAGAGCGACAGGAGATGTCTGGGGAGTTTTCATTGAAGAGAGGATATTTTGTAGTGCCACGGTTATTATTGACATTGTTTTTTATTTTTCTGATGCTAGTAGACTTTCGGGTACTCTAGCCTATGCCGTACAAGTCCGTGTTACTGGTTTTGTTTATTTGTTTAGCGGAAATAAGGAGTTTTCCGTTGGCGTAACGTTACCATTAGGACCGTTACTATTCCAGTCCGAAGAGGTCGGCGATCTTTGTTTTTGGACACTGTCAATCGGGATTAAGAGGATCTGGGATCTGTTTCACTTGTGTTTGGACCGGATCTACAACTCGACCAGAAAGCGAAAGTTACCACTGTAACTTTCTCCATCTCCATCACCTGCTGTCGACGCCATATACGACTGCAGGATCCGTCCGGTTAAAGGCCCAGGACAGTTATCTATTTATTTTATGGGAATCCCAATCTTTGTTATTTTGCTTGCTCAGGAGAACTCTCTATTAGTTTGTCATTGGTGATTGTTTGTTATTGATTGCAAATTGATTTGTATATATATATATATATATATATATATACATACATACATACATACAGCGGGTAAAATAAGTGTTGAACACGTCACCATTTTTCTCAGTAAATATATTTCTAAAGGTGCTATTGACATGAACTTTTCACCAGATGTCGGTAACAGCCCAAGTAATCCATACATACAAAGAAACCAAAACAAATAAGTTCAGAAATTAAGTTATGTGTAATAAAATGGAATGACAGAGGGAAAAAGTATTGAACACGCTTACTGAAATTTATTTAATACTTCGTACAAAAACCTTTGTTGGTAATGACAGCTTCAAGACGCCTCCTGTATGGAGAAACTAGTCGCATGCATTGCTCAGGTGTGATTTTGGCCCATTCTTCCACACAAACAGTCTTCAAATCTTGAAGGTTCCGTGGACCTCTTCTATGAACTCTGATCTTTAGTTCTTTCCATAGATTTTCTATTGGATTCAAGTCAGGTGATTGGCTGGGCCATTCTAGCAACTTTATTTTCTTTCTCTGAAACCAATTGAGAGTTTCCTTGGCTGTGTGTTTGGGATCATTGTCTTGCTGAAATGTCCACCCTCGTTTCAT
>CABFOQ010052722.1:0-22062 GCA_900660455.1 Gephyroberyx darwinii
GCTGCCGTTAAGACCTGGGCCGTTATCATGTTGCTGGTGTGGTGGTGCAAATAAAACAGCCCTACTGGCCACTTGACTCTGTGCTGTCTCTGTCTGTCACGGACCCGGGTAATGTAGCAAGTCGCTACAGCTACACTAAGCCGTTTAAATTTGAAAACAGGGTCTAGCATTTTCAAAAAGCTCGCCGTCCACACTAGACCACCAAAAACGGATACTTCCTTCCATGGGCATGTGCAGATCACTTGGCTGTTCGTCTGGAGCGGCTGAGCGGCATTTTCAAATTTATCCACTTGGGAGGCAGATTTATGGCTGAGAGACAAAACAATCAGTCAAATATGTTATGTTTGTGCGATGCATTTCCAAAATTGGGTCAGATGCATTTTGCGCTCTTTTTAGGCAAGGGAAGGAAAAAGCTAGTCAATGTCAGTCCATCAATGACCAGATTGAGCAGAGTAAATAAATTGAAGATCTTTTGAGTTTTTTTTCTCTTCCATTCATTCTTTCCACAAAACCCTGTCTGCCAGCCCTCCGATTAGCTAGCCACTGTTTGATCCAGGCAAACAGACGAAGAAAATGCGACCGTTTCTTCATTACTGTTGCGTTTAAATGTTCAATTGTCAAGTGAGAGAGAAACCAAGAGACCGACGCTCTCTGCTCCCAGTGTGTCACAGAAAAAAATTCACCTTTCTATTCGACTGTGATTTGCTTCAACAAGTATACAATTTTGTGGCCAGTGAAGACATTACAGACAATTGCCGAGGCAGGAGTGGATAATGCGGCATGATGTTTTGTGAATTGGTTCTTTACCTTGAAGCAGCTGAAGCCCTTTGGGTAAATGGGCTGGGACACCGACTCTTGTATTCAGCAGTTAGGAGGCATGTAAGCAGTGTGCGCGCACAAATTCATACATCGACGCGTGCACGTGTATGCACACACAAGGCTCTGTGCCATATGTCCTCTCTGCCCTTGTGTGACCGCGGCCGCACCCCGCTGCTCTTTATGGGTGTAAAGTGGAAATAATTGGCTGCTGTGTCTGGGAGAGGTCAGTGAGACGGGGAATGAAAATGAGAGAGAGCTATCTGGGAAAGGTCAGAGAAAGGGGGAATAAAAATGAGAGAAAGTGGAATATTTAAGGCCAGTGGAGTGTGGCTTTCCCCTGTGAGAGGGAAGGAAGGGAGAGGTGGATAGATGCATGGATAGATGTGGAGGTGAAAGGCAGCCACTCTACGTTTTCACAGCCCCTCCCTCCCTGCCGACTCTTGATATAAGAGCTCTGGGCCCTTTATCTGCCCATCGTGGGCTCACTCAGTATTTGTAGGGTGGACATGATATTTTTCAGAAAAATAGGCACAGGCACCTCCCTCCCTGTGAAAAATCCAGTCTGCAGCCTTTTTGGACATGAAGACTTTGGTTAACAGTCTCCAGTGTTGTTTCTAACCATCCAAATACCACAGCTACCCTTTTGTGGCATTTCATACAGTCAGATGTACAAATCGCTGGACAAATTTCTGTGTTGGGTTGACAAAAAACAATTGTTTTTTTGTTTTTTTTTGCCCACATTTGCAGAATATGTAACTGGCTCTCTTAACTCAGAGCCCAGTGGTTGGATTATAACCTCCATTCCACAAGTTTAAACTGCAGCGCCATTGATCTGACTGAGCTTCACTAGTTTAGCTGGACCAAAATCACAAGGGATGAATTTAATTGGCTTATCAGCCATTTAACCTGGTTTAATGATTCGCTGGCTGTGCTCCCATGTTTAAAACCATGATGAAGCATCACAGCCAACTCTTCCCCATTCCCCCAATCAAAGCCACGGCCAGACATTAGCATTAAAACAATTTGAATGGAAATTGTACGTCGCTGTGTTCAATATGAATGGATTTAATCAAGCATGCCTACAAGGCATTCGCACGCACTATAAGGAACTTAGGGCGACAATGGAGAGAGGGGGAGAAACAGAAAGAGAACAAGAAACTGAAAAGAGTTTAATTTATCACCATCCACCATGCTGACCTTGGCCATGTTGTAAAGCCATTTCAGGGAGTGGAAATGAGAAATAAAAGCCATCAAGCAGCAGTCATTAGGGAGCCAAGGCAATACGAAGCATGTTAATGGACGGGCTATGACACACACACACACACACACACACACACACACACACACACACACACACACACACACACAAAACATAGATTCGACAGAGGGCACATACAATAGGCAGAATACACATAATGAAGTCCTTAATGGTGGGTTTCAAAAAGCAGAATACTTTAACACAATGAAATGAACAGATTACCCAAAGGCATGGACTGATGGACTGACCCTGGCCAGCTGGGTACTACAGCCATGACAGGCTTTAAGGGGTTTCTCCAGCGGCTCAACACTGGTTAGCAGTGAAACAGTGAAAGGAATAAAGATGTAGAAATTTAAGGATCAGAACAGACCCCTTTCTCTCAGAATATAGGTTTTCAGGTTTTAGTACTTTTATAGTAAATGAATACACTGTCCCAAAACGACAGAAGAAAATATGCAACAGAAATGCAAAAGAAACTCAAATAAAATAAAAAATAAAAATTTTCTTTCCCCCAACATCAAACACCAGGGGTAGGCTACAGTAATCAGTGGCTGCCTACTGTGTTGCGGAATAACACAGCATCCACATGCAGACACAGTCCAGAGAGTCTTGCCAAAATAAAGGTCCCCCCTGGATGGGAGGGAATCTGCACAAATTTCCAATGAAACACCAAGAACTTGTCTAGGAGGACTTAGTCAGCTAGAAGGTATTTGTTGGTTCCCTTTTGTCAAGTCCTTGTGTTTGGGGTCATCTGGTTGCCATCTAACAGCCAAAGTACGAATCCAAGATAAAAGCTCACAAGTGTTGTGTAAGTTTACTTCCCAAGCGAAGACGCATCGGTGACTTTGCTGACAAGAACAAATGGGAAGCCCTGAGATTGATTGCGAGAACAACGCATCACATCCAAACAGCACTGTAGTCGGGGTTGGGTAGTACTGGGATACTTGTACAGAATAGTTACATAGTTTACAATAGTTTACTACATTTTCAACCCATTTAGATGGAGACTTTATTACATTTTACATTATCAGTTGCTAAAATGCATTCTTGTATATGCTTGCCCACACACATAGGGAGTCTGACACATAGCCAGCAAACCCTTCAAGCCTCCCTTCCTTCAGCCTCTGTCTAGGAAGACGCCATCCATCGTTCTCCCACATCTAATCCATTGATTTATGCAGCAGCTCAAGTCAAGTGCTGCCATTACTTTAGACCTGGCGCTGGCTTGACTCCATCAGCTGGCTTAAAGTCCTTCCATCTTTCACAGATCTCTTAGCCAAACATCACTCTGCAGATGGGAGAAGTCAAGGATTCCCATGCTGAGGGGATTCACGCTCAAGCACCTGCTTGGTATGGAATATGTTGCTAGTGAATCCATTTTGTGTTACTCATAAAATGTTGGACATGGCCAGATTTGGCATCAGCAAATACATAGAGAGTGAGGTGAATTGTTGTCATCATACTGCATTTCCAGCCTGAGTGCCCCTGTGTAAACAGAAAGGAACGCCACTGCATATAATGACTCGTTAGCCAAATCAGACGTGCAGAGAAACACAGATAGATAGAGCAGGTGTTGACAACTAGACATATTTGCACAACATTTCCAGTGTCCTGTGGAGTACGTATATCGATATCGATTATTCATTGAAGGAAAATTCCACCCTCAGATAATCGTCCACTAGCTGCGTTTACATGGAGCGTAATATTCCCTTAATAATCAGAATCAAACCCCGATCAGAATGAAAATGCCTCATGTAGCCACCTGAATCGGAACAGACTGGCCCAATCTGAATGAAAACCCATTTGGTTTGAAAGGGGCGGTAGAAACTTTTGCTGATCCATTCAATAGGAGAATATTAACCACATAAATGTTTGAACTGACCACTTTCTTCCAAATGAATACATTTTCCTTCGGCGCATGTGTGTTCACTCAGAGTGACTTCTGGTCTCGGGGTGTAAAGCGATTTTTGCTCCTTTCACCTTTTTACTCACTGTGGGCTCATTTTTCACTGCAGTATACTATAAGTCTTGCATAACAATGCAATCAGCACAAGCATGGCTACAGGACATATGACACTCAAAAATGTCTTTTCTGCAAAAAAAAAAAAAAAAATTGCAAACATCCCCTGTTTTCTACAGTCTTGCTAGCACAAATGATTCCCCTAAATTTTCCAAAAATAAACCAAGTAATTTGATTCAATATTGTAATCTTAGATGCGTTTATCTTTCCTGACACAACCCATACCGGAACAGGAAGCATTCAGTGATCTCTGGTTGTGCGAAAGTATTGATCAAGGCAAATATTGTGCACACAACGCATCTTAATGTTAAGAGAGGTGCACATCTAAAAAAATCTGCACATGTCAAAAAAACCTTATTATTATTGCATGCTTGGAGCATGTAAACGCACAACATAATCAGATCATTATAGTATTCATGTAAACAGTTAATTTTGAATTCTCGATCACAATAAATTTATTTGGAATGATGAAATATTCTGCATGTAAATGTGCCTACTCTTATATATCATCGATCTGTGATGTTCGATGCATTCAAAGAGTTATTTTGTGATGAAGTGTTTACCTTTTATTCCCTCAACCTGCCTTGTGTACATCAACTTCAGTTTCCTAAATATCCCAGAATGCCTTATAACAACCCCCCCAGAGAATGGGGGTGAGCTTGTTGCTGCTGCATTCACTTCATGTCGGACAAAGTGGAAAGATGGGAAGATTTCCAAATGAACTGCAGCAGGTTGAGCTGAAGTATACCACTGTGAATATAACTAGTATTTATTATTTGTATTACCTTTACTTATTTGTTACTTATTTACTTATTGTATTACTCTATTACTTGTACCTTGGTAGATTCAAGGCTGCCATTTTTGACATACTTCCGTTATTTGTATCCATCAGGTGGGAGATATCAGAGCCTTCAAAAAGTTCCCATATGTTCTATTCAGAATTACCACTAGGAGGTTTGCTGTGAGAAATATTTGTCTTTATATCTGAGTTTGGCCTTTTTTTTGACAAAGCGGCTAGTGGTCTTGAGCAAAAAGACGGTCCTTGTGTGTGAAGGCCCTCTTTTTACATCCAGCAGGTGTTTAATCTGGACAAAAACGCAGTCCAAAACATTACCAAAGAAAACAGAATTAAGATAGCGTCACAAAAGCTAGTGTAATAATATAAAACAGATGTGTACTCCTTCAGCTAAGATGTACTTGCTACACAGACACAGTTATTTGGTGTCGTGCTATAGCGGTCTGTTCAACTTGCTTGTTCTTTCATGTGCTGTTTATTCTTAATCCAGTTTTTTTGTTCTTCAACATTTAAACGTGTGTAAAAAAGAAAAAAAGAAAAGAGCCACTCATGGACATGGTCACCATCATCACAGTGAAATGACACATAGGCAAGGTCAGCACACAAACATTTCCGCCCAAATGCATCATGCAATAAGGAGTATATGCACATTTCTATCAAAAAAACAAAATGTTTTGTTCAGGCTGTAGCCAAAAATAACCCACCAGAACACGTCTAGGGTTACAGATGCACGTTACATGTACTTTTTGCACAAAAACCCCCCAATAACCACAAAGATCCATGACACACAGAGATCCTGACAGACCCTTAGATCACACAAAAACACACCAGCAACCTACAATGTAGGCCAAGCTTATGACAACTTCTTCAAAGGCGTACAACCTTGATAATATATGTAATATATGTTATGTAAAAATCTGAACATGATGCAGATGTTAGAAACATGATTATGATGAAATGCTGTCGGTAGAATTCAATCTCAAACTTTGCATCGATGATAAGCATGATATACACTTTATTCTAATTGTTTAGCATTATTAAAAGTTGTAACTCTTAATAACAATGATTTATCAATTTTGTCAATAGAGAACTCTCGCATATTATATAGTTGGCTTTATCTTATTTTTTTTGCATGGCTTATCTCTACTTTTCTGTACTGATTTTCTTTCTGTTGCATTATGAATATGAATAGCAGGGAGAGCCACTCATTAATTGGCATACAAGCACAACCTATCCCATGCTCTGTGCTGCATCCCAGACACAAATGTCACACATTGCAAGAGCTGTTGGTGAAATCAACCCCAAACTGGTATCCAATTTGCAGCAATTGAGAGAAAAGTGTGTTTTTAATAGATGGCGCTAAGCACGTCACTTTCTAAAGCATATTAAGCAGCACAGCTGTTCAAATGCTGACATTTTTATGCGGCTTGTGGGGAAATGTCAGATTTTTGGAAGTGTCGAGAAGGCATGTGGTCGGACTGTGTCAGATACCAAAGGAGAGCCAATTAGCATGTTTAAATAATTAGCCTCCACTCGCCTTGATGGGATTCATGATGCAACATTTAAACATTTATCCATTCCAGTTATGACCATATCCCATGGACACAAATTCTGTCTCTCTCTTTTTACTCTGAACTTAAACACAGCAGGCGAGCAGGAGAGAATGCAGGGAGTAGGAGAACAAGTAAATGGTGATAATAACTAGACAGAGACTGGGCTTTGGATAGCAGCGTGGGCTACCAAACCTCTTCGGGCGATACAAAGCAAAAACATCAACTTCTTTAGAGGAATCGTCTACTTCGTATATATATATATATATATAATCGTATATTTTTAACACCAGATATTAAAGGTGCCGTTCACACCAAAATGAAAACTGAGACTTTAGCTACTCTGAAGGTCATATGACCCAAATATACAGTGAGTTAGCTACTGCAGTTACAGCCCAGTTGAACTGCATTGGAGTGAACTCAACAATTGAAGTGAATGAAGTCTGGTTGTTTAGTGTTCCAAAAAGGGCTTAATAAAGACACATGAAATATAGAAAAATGTGATTAGCCGTCCCATTAGCCTATTAGTTGAGATCAATAGTGAGATATAAAACGTCTTGATGAACTTAAGTGTAGGAAGAGGGTAGTGTAGATGAAACTACAGTAGCTATCTCATTGTGTTTGATGGTCATACAAACTTCAATGGAGTTTTATTTTGGTGTGAACTGTTTCTTTAAGGAATTTGGCATGTAAAACAGCCTACTGGATGCCCAAGGACGTGTCACTGATCTTTGTTTCCCATTTTGATTCTTCTAAGTCTTAAAGAGACATTTTTTAAAAAAAAAGAACTTTGCATATCAGCCTTTCATCAGGGTGTTGAATGTTTCTTTCTTTCCAGCGCGAATTCCTGGCCTTCACAAGCACAATATGTTAACTTGTGTTTCTGTTTCAGCTTTATTCATCCAGGGAAACTTGACTGAATGTTGCCTGCTCCTGCTCCACATTCACACAGTTCCACCAATTCACAACTTGGAGCTGCCAAGTACAACCACAAGTCGTCTACTGGGGGACCGACATGCCCAGTATAAATCAATAATAGCTCCCAACAATCAGGTCTATATTCATGATCTTGGCCTCTATGGATAGACACCACCTTGGAATAGCTATAGCCAGTGTCGGTAACCATGTGACTGTTACTCACCAGAGCAAACTGATAAACCAAAGGAGAACTTTACATTTCTAGCCTAAAGGTTCACCTGCATTAGAAAGTGAATAATCACCATCATAGCAATGATGTTTCATAATTGCATGGACAGACATGTTTCATAATTACTGCCTATCAGACATAGTTTGGACACGTGGTTTGTTGTTTTGGCAGCTTTATGGTCTTAAGATTCGACATTGAACTTTCTGTCAGCCATAACTCAAAGTACCAATGCAGGGTGGACTAATTTAGATGGCTTCAGGTAGCAGGTATAACACAACCGAGCTCACTTGCCTTTTTTTTCTGCTTTTCTCCTATGACCTGCATACAGTGGATAAAACGCTTAAAGATGCGGTGGGTAATTCAACCTGGAGAAAAAAAAGTCCGGTCCCTAAAACTATGACATATGCATCAGTTCACACAAAAAAAAAATCACGGCACACATGGACCTGTTCTTGAACTATCAATATGCTTGTCTAGTGTTCAACTATTGAATGAGATTGACGAACAAGGAGATGATAAGCACCGGAAAGGCTCTTAGGGAAAAGTTACTCTGTGTCTTCATTTTTAGGATGAGTGGATCAAGCCCTTTGAATTATTATTTGTTTTACATTTAAATGTTATTCAGAAAGCCCAATGGTTTACTTGTCACATCGCTTTTTGAAAGCGCAAGCGTGTGAAGCACTGTGAATCTCATTTGCAGGTTCCAGGTGTCAATGTGAGCGGCGAGAACATGAGGAAATCTGTGTGAAATTTCAATGATGCAGGCCTTTCCAGAATAAGGGTTACTGCAGATATCATAGCTGCAGTTGGCCGTGCTAATTTGGTTTGATTTCTAGGTGAAAAGGGAACGCAAGAAAATGCATCTACGGATATAAAAAAAAAATGTAAAAGCATATTTTGGTGGCTAATTCGGCGGCCTTGTCCCACTCTGATAGACGGCTGTATAACATTCAAGTTGAATCAAATGCCTCCTAATCACACCAGCGTGAATCTATCCTGCAGGGACCGTTCGGCTGATACATGTGCGATCGCATGTCAGCGTTAAAAGATGGGGCAGCGGTAAGTAAACAGGATGTCTGCCATTTAGTAAATGGGACATCTGACTTTATCCCTTTGTGGAGATTGTTCGGGGATCAGGACAGCCACAGACCAATTTTTAGCATTTACGATATATTTCAGAGACATGCATTTGGATGATGAATTTTATTAGGTCTTAAAAAGCCAATTAATTATTTATTTTTTTGTTACCATAAACAAAAAAACCCCACTTGAGACCACCATCTAAATCAATCCCCGGAAAGCCACCTCAGAGAAGGTGGCCTCCCAACGTACAAGAATTCGTATTAGAGGGATTGGTAACGTCTGTCTTTGTCATCCTCCTAATCCTTTAGCCCTATGCTCTCTCTTCTCCCTCCCTTTCCCGATCCCTCTCCCACGCCAGCTCCGACGTAAAAAAAAACCCTCACCCCTTTCTCCCTCTGTTGTTATTTTAGTCTCCGCCGCACTCATGCCGGCCTAATGAAGTGTGGATGAGCGCTCCGGCGACTGGATCGCATTTATCATTGACTTTGAGTTTAGTTTACAGAGCTCTGAATAATTTATTATGTATGAATAGGGGTTTAGAGTCTATCACAGTTTGATAATGTATTCCTCCTTGAGGCCTTCCCTGAATCCTGATGAGAAGCAAGCCTCTGCACACACTTTCACACACACTCACATGCATGGGCTGAGTACAGTAGTGCTCGCACATAGGCCCTGATCTCCCTGCTCATCGCTTCAGGGGAAACTTTTTTGTTTCTCTGCTCTAACCCAGCGCCCACAACGACGTGCAGGAGTTCAACATCAACCTCAACAAGCTAAAAATATATTAGTAAAAAAAATCCTATTAAAACAGGTTTGGAAGCTGTTTTGAGCTGATTTCAGAAAGATTTTTAGGTCCTGAATTCCCTAAAAGATTGCAGAGAGCAGCGATGGAGGACTGTACATGGTGGTGCAGGCCGTTGCATCAACATCTATTAAAGGGTCGAGGTTGGGATTGCCGGTTCTTCTGCAGGCACGGCAGCTCATGCTCACGTGCAAAGACCCACACTCACACCAAATTACATTCAGCACCAATCAATATCATAATTAAGCTGAGTGGCGACTGGTCTTGACAGAACTCTGGCGATGTGCCCCACCGGCTATCTATCAAGCTGTTGCTTCCCTCTCCCGCTGTATGTGTTTGATAGGTGGAAAGGTTAAGAAGGGCTGGGGGGAGGGGGAGGGAGGGGAGAGCAGTTAAGTACAGTTGAGAGGGATGAGAGACGAAGAGAACCAAGGGGTTTGGGAGAGGAGATGGGTTGAGTGTGGCCGGAAAAGAAAGGAAGAAAGAACCAAGGGGATAAGATGTCTTTCAAGTGATGGGCGAAGAATAAACAGAGTGGATCTCGGCCGATGGATCTCTGAAGGTCACCTCTTTGTTCAAAAGGCCTGCCCTTCAAAAGGCGGCATTCGCAATACAGATGTAAGCACTATTTGGACATCTAAAATCTAGAATAGCAGCAATGCTATGTTGAGATAAATGGAAAAATGGTAAATCTATACCGTAGCCCATTAGCCCAGGATTAAACCAATAACTGTGGAGCTAGCATCTTGCACAATTGCAATAACATGGTCACCGTAAATGCATTAGACAGAAGGCCAATTGATGATGGAGATTTAAGAGGCAAATTGTGTGCAAACGGAATGGATGCAATGCGACAGCCTGTGCCAGCGTTGAAAACCTAGCACCAAAATAAAAGCTCCACAGCTGCGACCTGCATTGTTTGTGTGAAACCAGGAACCTATATTATCTTTCTGATATCAGTTTGAAACATTCCAACGCTGTTTCAATATGAATTCTTAATAATCCTACTGCAAAAATGTTGTGCTCCTTTGCCTCCTGAACATCGCCGTCCATTCAACACTTGCCAGGCTATTTCCTTGTGAGGTTTCAAAAACATAACAACGACGGTTTGCGCAAAAAATTGGTCAAGGTAAAGTCACGGAGGGACTGGGTTGTGTGAAGCTGAGATTTCAAATTAAAAGTTCAAAACATTTGTCAATTTTACAATTTGGGTTTCCTCATGGTAATCGTGCATCTTGATCAAGCGCACTCAAAGCAGTTAATAAATTTCAAATCCTAGTGGCTCCATATTTTTGTGTTTTTACATGGGATTAACCTTATCAAACCCCTGAAATGAGACACAACAGGTTGTAGATGTGTTGGTGGGACTGTGTTGTCTCATGTGTAGTGGATATTCGGACAATCATTGCTTAAAGCTGCACTACTTTTCACACTTTGGTGGCCCCAATCGCAGCGAGAGGTAACTATTTGAATTATTTGACTTTGATACCTAGAAATGAAATCTCTAGTCTCCGTTCACACACGGCGGTTTTTACTTGTCATTCAGAGTGACACAAAGGTTTTGGAAAAGAGAAAATCTTTTGAAAGAAAAGAGACTCCGCATGCAAACTCATCCTGACCCCCGGTGCTTCTCGGGAAAATGAGTTTTTGATGGACTGAGTGATTGACAGTGAGGGCTCTGTCTACCTCGTTAGGGCCAGGGTTGGGCAGTAATGGACCACATTATTCAACAGGGATCAGCAGAAGGTCAAGAGGGATACTTTGGGTGAATAAAGGATGACTAAATGACAACAGCACCCGAGATAATCTCTCCCCAGCTTTCCTACCACTGTGCCATTGTTTGTTCCTGTGATTTGATTGTCTGAATTGGGAGCGAGTGTGAAGTGGCAGGATTTCTTTTTAAGTCATTAATTTGATACATCAATATTGGGAAAATGAATTGCTCTTGGATCCCATGTTTAATGGTGGGAGGAATTATTTGGGTGGGGGAAATTACACTGAATTGGACCAGCCAGGCACATCACTTTGCTTATTGTTTTAGCTATCCTCTATGAATATCGCTTAGTTGGTTTTAACGTGCAGTGCTACTACTAGGTTTTTCACCTTCTATAAGTTTATTCTAAGCACTGTACTTCCGAAACAAGTCTGAAATAAAAAATTCTGCTTCCAAAAGCATCAAATGCAAATGTTCCTTTTTTCACACCAGTCAAAAAACAAATTACAAAATGAATCAAAAGTAATTATTAATTATTAGTAATTAAATTCAGTAGTTAAAATCCTGCCCGTCTCTGCCTGCAAGTCCCGTTTCTGCTTTGCCAATCACATGTAAAACTGAACTGTACACAGTACAATGAAATTAATGCATTCCATATTTATGTATTTCTAGAGGAGTTGAAGTATGGGAAGTTGACACCTAATGTCTTTACGTTTTTCATTACTCAGCAGTACTGAAAACACTGAATTTGAATATCCAGCCCTTACAATAATAACTATACTTATATAGCGATACTAGCAAGTGCACTATTAAATTAAACATTTTAAAGACAGACATCAGATATTGCCGGCTCAGCACAATTAAGAAACCTTAATGGACTCCTGGCAAAACAAATTAACAATGCTAATACAGCAGAATGACAGCAGTAACAAATTATCAATTAAATGAAATACCAGGTAAAAATTAGTTAAAAGAAGATTGTCTAGGTTCTAGCTGCTGCATTTTTTAGTAAAGTACTTTACAGTTGAGGAAGGAGTGAATATAAGATGAAATATAGGCATGAATAACTTTATCAGAAGAGTATATGGAAAATCCTAATTTTACAGAGATGTCTGAGCTGGTGGAATCAAGAGTGAACTACTCTCTGGGAGAGTAAATATTAGTCATCAAGAAGAAGAGACATACAACATTTAAAGCAAAACTCCATTGGCCATTTTCAATGTGGAAATAACTCTGGATTTGTATTTGATTTCTATTTGTAACTATCTGTTTTATTACTCATTTTTATTTATGTATTCTCCCTTTTTTCTTTTTGTTTTTATTATCCATACGTTTACCTCATTTTATTTAATTCCAGCACTTTTACTTCACTATCTCATTTGTGTTAGTGAGTAAAGTACTTGGTAAACACTGTTTTTAGTGATACACAAATAAATTAATAAAGTTATTGTATCATTTGTTCCTTTTATAAAATAACTTATGTAGCCCTGCTAAAAATTATAATAAATTTTTTTTTAATTATAATAATTTTCTTTGAGTACATAGGACCTAGATTTTCAGGTTTTGTTCCAAAAGGGATGGCTGAGCAATTCTGTAAAACAATACATAATAATTATGTAATACAGGGTTATTTCAATTTTCTATTTAATTATTTGTTTATTTATTATTTCTATGTTGGGTTGTGTGGGGTTGCTGAGAGAGTCAATTGTCCTGGGACTGAAAGCTTTTATCGGCAACCATGTGCCTTTTAGTTTTGTGGTAATTTTTCATTTATGACTTCATTATAAAGATAAGGTGGAGTAATAAATAAATAAATAAATAAATAATAAATATATAAATGAATAAATAAATAACTGAATGAATTAACAAGGCGGACTACTTGACTCGGTTCTGATATTAATCAATTAAAAATTTATATGCAAATTGCTTTTCTCCATTATATATAATGTATGACTTTGTCTGCTACTGTAAACAAGCTTTCATGAAATTAAACTTTGTTCTTATGGGAAGCCAAGCCCCTTATCTAATCAAATTGTGTTAAAGATTTTATGTTTAGGGTCAAATCGAAGTCTAAAATACTCCTTAACAATATTGAGCCAGACACAGCTGCTCGGGGTTTGTTTCCTCTTCCATATGAATTAGAAAATATTTACCCATAAAGCCCTCCTGTAAACACACAGAGGAAATCAATTAGACAAGGATCTATTCTGCAGCGCGAACCCAAGAGGGGAACCCCACGTGCGCGAACACATAACTTTGTTCATTAGCGCAACATTCAATCAGCAAAGCCTTCTTCTGAAAACACTCTGTTAATGCCATTCATTACAATATACCGGCAAATTCATCAAAGTCTGATTGAATTTCTCTTCCAGTGAGATCCCCTCCCTTATGCCATGTAACTGCCAGTCAGTGCCGCTTCGGAGACAATGATCGGCTCTTCCAATGGGGCCCCCAGAGAAACCGCCTTGCTTTGGTGAGCCGGTGGACGCCATTTTTTTCCCAAGTCAGTCATACGTTCATGGGTTCTTTGTGTGGGTGACAAGTATATTATCCCTGCACACATGTACATTAGTGCATGTGTTCAACTAAAGCCCCGTAGGCAGCAGTGATGGGGCTGGACTGATCACAGAGCTTGGTGTCAGTCGTTGAGCCGTAATGACTTGGATGGGGAGAAGTGTCATATCGAGTCCTTCTTATTCTTAATTTTTCAACGCAGGCTTCCAAGTCATTATTTGTGAGCCTCAGGTGTGCTCAGGGGGGGAAAGGCAACCAAAAGCTCAATCACGGTGAGTCTGCTTTGATCAGCCACATTCCCAGGTACCCGCTCATAACTCTGGCGGTGTGGTGAGCATATTGCTTTTCCAGTTGGATCTCGAGTCTTGGTCAGAAAATGATTACTGCAAGAACCCACACACTACATATCCACCTTTCCTGCTTCCTTTCCTGCTTCTCATACCAATTACTGAATCAGTACTGGACCCTCTGATCAGTGAAATGAGTTGTCAATAAATGCCATTGACATTTTAAACAGATAATAGACTCTGAACACTGGGGCTCCCCAGGGTTGTCTCCTCAACCCATTGCTTTTCTCTTTATTCAGCCATGACATTTTTCCATGCAGTTTTTCCACCAGTACTGGCCACACTGGCTGGTACTGGTTATATTGACAGTTGATGTCTGGGAAGTGCAGTGTAGAAAAAGCACCAAAGATGGAGACAAAAAAGAGACAAAGATTTCACATATCGCACCTCTCTGACTTAACTGGGGACGTAATTACATGTTGTGTTACCTTTGGAAGTAAAATTCCAATTGAATTGCATTGCTTCCCTCTCTTCTTCCCCATCCCGCCCTTATCATCTCTCTCCGTGTGCAGTACAGCGTCTAATATTAGAGGACTTGATGCCATCGGAGCTTAGTGGCACAATTGAGGTAGCCGGGGACTAGCTGTGCTTTGAAACCCCCTTTTTCTTCAGAGGACAGGCGCTGAGATTTAACTCTGTAGTTTTGATCAACTTCATGACACTTCATCACCCCAGCGGTCTTTGATAAAGTTGTCGAGTGCGCTAGCTGATGTAGCCGTGTGAAGTGAGCCATGGGAGTGACGGGAGAGCACCATCACGGTTGACCTGAGCACTACAAAGACTTGAAATAGTCAGACAGGGGAAGAGAGAGGAGACAGAAAGACAAGGAGAACGGGCCTGTTCCCAGCTAATCTCCCTCAGTCTCTAATCTGGATGAATTTTAAAGGTGCAGTAGTGTAGTGTTTTTATCTCATGCCCGTATTGTTAGTGCTCTCAAAATTTCCCTTACACCCCCTTCTTTCTTCCCCCCTCTCCCTTTTGCTTTAGTTTTTTTCTTTAGCTGCTTCTTCCTATTAAAGTTCATGAGGTCCAGAGTCTATCCCAGCATGCATTGTATGGACGGCAATAAAGATCAAAATCAAGACGTGGAGGAAATATGGCACCTCGTGGTTGTTGCATGACTGGGTAAGCTCATCAGGAAGCTACCAACAGTAACCTTAAAGCAACTGCACGACAAAAACAACAGCAACAACCATTTATTCCACATTTCACTAAAAAGAACATCCAGTTCGTCTTAAAAAAATAAGTCAGTCTCCCAAATCCATGTCAGAAATATGGTCTGATGAAACCAAGGTAAAACATTTTGGTCTCATTTACAAAAGATGTGTTTGCTGCAGAGCCAACACAGTCTATCAGCCTAAGAAGCTAGTAGCAGTAGTTCAAGATGCCAAGAAATTTGGGGGGGAAATAATGTGCAGCAGAAAAGCCCATGTTAATTTAGTCACAGCCAAATCAACCAAAGAATGACAGAATATAAGGTCAGTATCCTGTAATGGCCCAGTCAGAGCCTCAATCATAAAGAAAATCTGTGGAATGGCATAAAGGGCAGTTGCATAGGAGGTTCCCTTGATATTTGAGTGAGCTTGAACACCTGCAAAGAATTGGAGAAATGTCCTAAATCCAGATGTGTTAGGTTGGTAGAGACTTTTGCTTATATACTTGAAAACCTCCATGTTGAGGTTTAACATTTTGAAATGTACATGCTTGCGGCTGTGGCTCATCCAGTGGACCGACTGAGACACGGGGAAGGTCTTGGAGTTTAGCCTGAATAGCCTGAGAGAGATACTTCACGTGCAAATTTTGTTTGTGGCTCATCAAGTGGCTCATCATTACAGAACTGACTATTTCATTTGTTATAGATAGTATTATAGCTATTGCAGTTTCGGTTGGTGATTGCAAGCTTAGCATAAAGACAAGCTAGGGCCGTTTGGTCTGTTTGCATGTCAAAAAGGCTCCATCAGTCCACCAAGAGCCACAAGATCAATTTTAAAACTAGAAAAAACAAAAAAAACAAGAATAACATCCAAAGATCTACAAGCCCCCATTGCTGCATCTGATGACATTGTGCATCCGTCAATAATAATAAGAACACTGAATAGTAATGGCATTTATGCAATTGTCCAACAGTAGTGAATCGTTTCAGGACTGGTTCAGGTCCTGAATTCAGGAGTGCTACCCAATTGAACAAACATATCAAAATTTCAATTCAGTTTCAATTCCGACTGATTTGACTTGTTAACTTTAAAGTGATTTGTGACTTCACACTTTACTAATATAAATGCATGCTTGCTGATACACACACACCTGCACATGCACACACACAGAAAGACTGAGAAATGCTGGCAGTGTGCTTATCAAGACCATCATGTGTTGTATCCTGGTACCATGGAAGCACAGAGCACATGGGGACACAGAGCAGTGAATAATAGAAAACCCTCTATGGTATTATGGCTTTTAAACAAAGCTCACCAACACATCTATGTTGTCTGAATATATTTCCCTCCATGTATTATACATAAGGCTATAAAATGGGGGAAAGCAAAAAAAAAAAAATAGGTCACTGGCTCCTTGGTTACTGCAAGAGTTAATATTGCAAACTATTATTTTTTTGTATTAAGTATGGCTAGCTGTGTTTGATGGGAATTATCAGCACGACTGTAATGTCTCTGAGCAATCAGGTCGCTCTGCTGAAACCATGCCATATGAGATGTTTCATTACGCTGCTGGGGAGTGGTTGTTTAGTCCCAACAGGGTGCCTCTGCTCTTCAGTGGGACTAAATGAATGAAAATCAAGCGCACAATTTCACACACTTGGATTTCTCATCTGATTGTCCCCTGACCTTGTCTACCTCTATGTGTTTGTGTGTGGATCTGTGTGCGTGAAGACTGGTATGAGCCACCATAGTGTGTTTTAATATTTACCAACAGTTCTCACCTTAACACACTCTTGCGTAAAGGGTAATAGTTTCTCTTGTGTTATGGCTGCAATTAGGGAGCACAGGCAGGTAAGTGGGTAATCAGGCCTGGCATCTGAGAGAGAGACAGGCACACAGAGAGACAGACAAGAGAGAAACCAACAAGAGACAAGCAACTATGGGGACAAACGGCTGGACCCGTCATACTTGTCATTTCACCGCAGTTCAATTATGCCAAAGAAAACTGTGAGAAGAGACAAGCGGCTTCGTCGAGCATGCTGCAAATAGGGCAAAACTGTGTGGGGAGGGAAGAAAAATCGTCTCCCCAGTGTGATGCAGTCTAGTTAGGCTAAGATTTTGAAGGCCTGGGATCGATTTTTTTCTCCGTCTCTGGAAAATATACTGGAATTCCTGGGTAATGCGATTAGATGAGGTGTTGACAGTTTGATCAGAGGATTGAACACATGTGCTCAAATGCATGTACACACACATTCCAGTTACTAGACACAACACACCAGTCCCAACCCTGGATTTATCAATTAAACACGTATAGCTTCTCACACTGTGTAGTTTTGACTGTTAGTCTCATTAGCGTGGTGCCACGTGTTGTTAACTTTTTTTCCCCACCCTCCTTCCTTTAATAAAACTTAGATTGGCTTGGTATACCGTTCGTTTTAATGTTAAGGACAAGCACAGCTCCTGTCACCAAAAAAACAAATGCCATTAATAAAATACCATTGGGTCAGCGTGGCATCCGGTTCCAAGCAAGTATAATTACTTTCTCTGAAGCACCCAGGTAATTATGGAGCTCGCTGTCACAGTGAATACAACCCTTCAAGCAAAGAACTGAAAAAGTTGCACGTCAGCTGTGACCAGCTTATTGAAGGCAATTAATGCTACCACTATCTTTGGCCAACTTAATATTACACATAACCTAGATACAGACACCTGTCATATTATACTTGTCCGTCACTGGCCTCTTTACCACGCTGGAGCTAACTTGCCTAGCATAGCCTTAGATAACTACTAGTTAGCTTTAGCTATCACATTAGATAGCTGCTAGTTAGCTTTAGCTATCACCTTAGCTGTCAGTGGGGAGCATCTCTAGCTTTAGCCACTAGCCTGCAAAGTTACCACATGGCATTCATGGGTCTCACAAGCTAACACAGAAGGACCATTTCAAGGACTGGTGCCGTTGTCTGAGCATAACTTCTGAGGAATGCTGATCAATTTCAAACCAGTAGGAATCGACAAGTATAAAGTAGTGGTGGCTTTCCCACTCAAGTATGTCTGTGGTGACAGCCGACCAAGAACTGGGTTAGGTTTCAGTGGCTCCTTTTGTTGATGGGGCTTCTGGCTGCTGAAGTCATGTGTGCTCAAACAGCATCCTCAATGTCGGGGCTGATAGATGGCCAGAATATAGTTCCACCAGCTCTTTGCTTTGTAGCTTCCACTGTTTGTGCAGGGCTTTCAATTCTGCTGAGTGATATGGGTATAAATGCCATACTTCCTTTACTGACTGTTGTTCTTGTGGCTGAAAATACTTTTGCACAGTAGCTACTGTATATAAGTATTTTTTTTTTTTAGAATTGTATATGTATTTATCACTGTCTGTCTCGAATGAGCTCATCTTGTAATGCACCAAAATTATAGTTCTTAGCTTGATTCCTTTGTGTACCCACATACACCAATCAGCCACAACATTAAAACCACTGACAGGTGAAGTGAATAACATCGATTATCGTTTTGTTATCTCGTTTGTTTATCTCGTTACAATGGCACCTGTCAAGGGATGGGATATATTGGGAAGCAAGTGAACAGTCAGTTCTTGAAGTTGATGTGTTGGAAGCGGCAAGTGTAAGGATCTGAGCGACTTTGACAAGGGCCAAATTGTGATGGCTAGACAACTGGGTCAGAGCATCTCCAAAACGGCAGGTCTTGTGGGGTGTTCCTGCTATGCAGTGGTTAGTACCTACCAAAAGTGGTCCAAGGAAGGACAACCGGTGAACCAGCTACAGGGTCATGGGCACCCAAGGCTTAGTGATGCGCATGGGGAGCCAAGGATAGCTTGTCTGGTCCAATCCCACAGAAGGGCTACTGTAGCACAAATTGCTGAAAACATTAATGCTGGCTATGATAGAAAGGTGTCAGAACACATAGTGCATTGCAGCTTGCTGCGTATGGGGCTGCGAAGCCACAGATGGTCAGAGTGCCCATGCTGACCCCTGTCCACCCTGCCGAAAGCACCTACAATGGGCACGTGAGGATCAGAACTGGACCATGGAGCAATGGAAGAAAGTGGCCTGGTCTGATGAATCACGTTTTCTTTTACATCATGTGGATGACTGGGTATGCGCGCGTCGTTTACCTGGGGAAGAGATGGCACCAGGATGCACTACGGGAAGAAGGCAAGCCGGCGGAGGCAGCGTGATGCTCTGGGCAATATTCTACTGGGAAACCTTGGGTACTGGCATTCATGTGGATGTTACTTTGACATGATGTACCACCTACCTAAACATTGTTGCAGACCAAGTACACCCCTTCATGGCAATGGTATTCCCTAATGGCAGTGGCCTCTTTCAGCAGGATAATACATCCTGCCACACTGCAAAAATTGTTCAGGAATGGTTTGAGGAACATGACAAAGAGTTCCAAGTGTTGTTCCAAGTGTTGACTCCAAATTCCCCAGATCTCAATCTGATCGAGCATCTGTGGGATGTGCTGGAAAAACAAGTCCAATCCATGGAGGCCCCACCTCGCAACTTACAGGACTTAAAGGATCTGCTGCTAATGTTTTGGTGCCAGATACCACAGGACACCTTCAGAGGTCTTGTGGAGTCCATGCCTCGACGGGTCAGAGCTGTTTTAGCTGTTGTGGAGGAGAGGCTTGCCTTTCCCTACAGGCTGCAAGATTTGGTTTACGCTGCTGTACCACTTAAATGCTCCAAGCTACGCCTAGGGCCTATTGTTTCGTTCCTTCTCACTGTGTGGCACGCAGCAGAGAAGACGTCCAAAACAGCCCAAAAGTGGCATTTGAATACCCCAATTTTTAACAATGACTCACTTCTCACTGGAAATGTCCCCTTCTCGTTTCCTGCCTGGAGTGACAAAGGCATGCATGTCTTGAAAGATGTTTTTGATAATGGTCTCCGCACCTTTAATGACCTACGCACTACATATAACCTGCCTAGGTTCTCTTTCTTTCTGTATCTCCAGTTAAGGTCCTCCATGAGGGCATATGGTGTCCCTTGGAATACACCAATCATCCCTCACGCTTTGCATAGCATTTTAGATAAGGAGGGTCAAACCAAGAGCTTGGTATCTTTATTGTACTCCCTATTCTCTTCATCTTCCTACAAGACCCTACATGTACAACAAGTGTTGGTGACGAATCTATACTATGGAACAGAGTATGGGATACAGTGGTAGAATCATCTAAGAACCCTGATCATCAGCAGATCCACTTGAACTTACTCCGAGAAAACGCCACATAATGAAGATTATTCCCTCCTCACTATGTTACCTCTGTCCTGATGGACATATAGGCTCTTTCATACGTATATTTTGGGAATGCAGTGATGTGCCGTCAGGTGTCCTCTACACCAGGGATTCTCAACCAGTGGGCCTCGAGCGCCTGCTTTTGGGCCGCAAGCCAACAATCAAAAAATGCTGGTGGTCCGCATTGGTCCGCAAGCATGAATGTTCAATTTTATATGTATATGTATATATATATATATGTTACGGTAAATGTGGGAACGTGGTAAATGTAGACATTTCCCAAAGTAAATCTGGTGAATGTGGACATTTCCTGGTTAATGTGAGTGAAACATGCTGTCACAAATAGCGTGAGGCTCTCTCTCCTTCAGTGTTGTCTTGCTGGCCGCATTTACATAAGGTGTTGCACAATGTGCTGCTGCCCAACGCTATAGTTCTGCACCTGAGGGTCTTTTGATGGATTCAATCACATTAGGGTATCAACCGAAAGGTATTTGTTGTAGCAGAGCCTTATTAACAGGCTATTGGCCTCTACGTTCTTTAAAATCACATTTAAAATATTTATTTGAGAGGCAAGCGCGTTTTGGCATCCAGATATTCTCCCATATGGATGGAAATGAGTTGTGTAGGCTACCTCTTCTAGTATTGGACTATAATAAAATCAATTAAATAAAATCAATATTAATTTATTGGCCAAACTATATCTAAGTTTAATACATGTCAACACAGCAACGGCTTATCTGCCCATGCGCACCAGTTTGGCGGAAAAAAAGCCTTCAGATGCCTCCATCAAATTTACCATTGCGCAACACCTTACAGAAATGCGGCCAGCAAGACACTGAAGGAGAGAGAGCCTCGCACTATTTGTGACAGCATGTTTCAATCACATTAATCGGGAAATGTCTTTTTATAAGACTGTCCCTCTGTTAGAATTGACCTGAATTTACTTGTCCTTTTTATTTGTGTACAAGGAATATCCTTATGATAATAGCCTATCATTTTGAGCACAGTCTTATTTCTAATTTTATTATTTTATTTTATTAGGCCTATATTCATGGAGGAATATGATGACTGCCTCTTGGCCTGGAGAGACTGTTAAATATCAAGGAAAGCACAAAATATTTAGAAAGAAATTGACTTGTGGGCCTCGACTTATTTCAGTGGGAAAAAGGTGGTTCTTGAGGTGCAAAACGTTGAGAACCCCTGCTCTACACTGTCAGATATGTTGGGAACTGTAGTACCATGTTCACCCACAGCAATGCTCTTAAATGATTTCCAGTTATCATATCCTGGAAAACGTGTATTGTTAGCAGGCTTGACTACAGCTAAGAAGATGCTGTCTCTCCGCTGGCAACCTCCTCACACACTCACTCGTACACAATGACTAACACCTTTCTTGATGTCATCAACATATAGCTCTTGGTGGCTAGAATGCATGGTGCAAGTGAGAGAACTGTTACGCAATGGGCTGGTGCGTATGTTAAGGTAAAGGAGCTACTGAATTGAGGGTATTGTTTGTCTTCTGTCTCTGTTTGATGCAAGTATGATGCTGTAACGTTTCAACTTATCCTGAGATCTGGGTGGGGGTGGGGGGGTTGGCAC
>CABFOQ010052725.1:0-11502 GCA_900660455.1 Gephyroberyx darwinii
AATCTGGCAAAAGACAAAATGTAAATGTAAGTTCACTGTGCATCCAAACGTGTTATAGCACTATTTTACTATTATTTCTTACTATTTACTATTTAACAAAGAAGAGGATTTATAAAACTGTACTTGTACATCAATGAATGTACAGACACATTTCCAGATTGACTTTAGACTACTGGACTACATACTCTCACTCTACTAAAGTTGTTTTAAGCTGTTCTCTCTTTCTTTAATATAACTCACTTCTCTTTTATGGAAAGTAGTTGCTCCACTGTGTGAAAATCTTTAACAATCAAACAATTAAACTAAATTTTAGTTTTAACAAATAAAGCAATAAATGATACTGTATCAAAGTTTATGCAAGTTAACGGAAACCTGTCTCTGAAAAAGAAATGCATTTTGACAAAGCCTCTATTGGTACACTTGACAGCTTGGTACCTTGGGCAGTGGCATTCCAGCCATTTTGCAGTGAAAAGTGACGCCCATTCCATCCATGATCCTGTAGTTTTTGACAGGAGTGTCGAAGACTGGCTGCACAGCCTCGTCCTCTGCTGCAGTCACCATCAGTTCTCCATCCTCTGTGACGATCTCTCTGTAGGTAATCCTCATGATACGGAGCTCAATCTCCTGGATGATCCTCTCTTCAAAGGCAGAAATGTGGAATTCCTGAAAAAAGTTTTAATTTGTGTTTAAGTTGAATCAGTAATTAGTGACAATTTCATATAACCTTGGTAGCATATGACTGTAACCGGAAGACGAAGTACCGTTTCTGAAACAAAGCTCATGGGGGTTGTCACCCTCCTCTGTTCCATCTCGTACTGGCTCACGACCACAGTGGGCTCCTGCACCACCGTTGTTGTCACTTTAGTTTGATACGTCATATCATGCTGTTTCATGTAGGCTTCATATTCCTCTGTAAACACAAGCACAGAAATATTATGAGCCACAGGTCAAAAACTGCTTTTCTAATATTCATAAGATCAACAGGTACTCATTCAACTCATTCTACAAATAAAATACCTTTCTGAAGCAAAATATTTGAAATGTAAGTCACATATAGCATTTCCTTCAGACAGCGTCAGAGAAGATATAGTCCCTAGATTGAGCAAAGGATGAACCAAGGTACCTTCCTCCAGCAGACTGGCGGAGGCTGAGGCTTCTCCATGTGAGTTCTTGGCAAAGACAGAGTATTCCCCAGCATCATCAGCAAAAGTCATGGAGATCTCCAACCTGCATTCTCCAGTCTCCTTCTTGTAGGCAACTTTGTATCTGATGACAGTGGAAAAACAATACAATGATGATTCAGGGACAATTAAGACAACACAAAAAGCAGCAATGAAAGCAAATAAAATAGATATCTACACTAGAAACTGAAGTTGTACACCCCAAAACCCTAGAATAAAAAATAACATTCGTAACTATTACAGCCATCTAGACAAAAAGAGATAACTTGATTGCACTTATCATGTACCTGTATCCAGTAGTAAGGGGCACCCCACTCTTCTTCCAGATAATGTGTGGTTTGGGGCTTCCTCCAACCTGGCAGGTGAAGACAACACTTCCTCCCTCCACCAGCTTCTGGGCGCTGGGGTTCTTGATGAAGAAGGGAGTGATGGCTGACTCTGTCACACTGACCTGGGACATGGTCTCCTCTTTGGCTTCCTCGGTCACTCTGGAAGAAGATATCACTTATTAGGACTATTTGGACCAAGCTTGACCACTAGAATTACATCTTTACCATTTTGGCTTATTGGAACTCTATGTTCTATCTGTAGAGTTCATGGTCTATCAGAATCTATTTCATAACAGCAAACAGCACAGTAACATACTATATAACAAGTGCTTTTATCTACTCACTGTTTCTCCTGAGCAATTTCAATGTGTTCAGTGATGGCAGCCATCTCCTCTCTGCTCTCAATCTCCTCTGACACTGGAGGATATAGATAGAGTTAGTCTCTGCTAAAATGTACCATGTAGGATTGTTTGTGGGTTTGGTTGCTTGTAGGTTATCTGTTTTATATTTAATCGAAAGACACCAATGTCTCTTGAAATAATATTTTCTTGTAGGGGTAGAAGTGCTTGTGAAACAGCATTTATACCATGCAACACTAAAAACTCCATTGAAACTTTATTAAACTTTATTGATGTGGGTGGCCCAGCGTGCTTTTTCTAGTGGTAGAGAAACAATATTCCACACTTTGTAAATGCTCCCACGAAAGCACATAGTCTTTCTGTCCAGGATCTTTTTTTGAAGTGGGATGCACATGGTTTTCTATGTTCTTTGTTTTTACTGACCCTGGACGAGCAGGTAGCAGGATGTGCTGACAGTTCCAGCCTCGCTGGTGGCTGTGCAGGTGAAGCGGCCGCTGTCTTCAGCAAAAGCCTCGCGGATCACCAGACGGGCAAATCCATTCTCATAACTGATCTGGAAGTCAATGGAGCTCTCGATCTTGTAGTCCTCTCTGAACCACATGATGACAGGAGCAGGGTGACCGCTGATCTGGCATGCCAGAGTCACGGACTCACCCTCCGTCACATTTGTGTTCTTCAAGCCCTGCACATACAGAGAGGAATATTTTCACACAACTGGAAGGACTTTAACTTTGTGATGTACTTATTCACTTTTACAGGGATGTTTCATTTTCAACACGTCACTATGCCAATAACAATATGTGTCCTTAGGTGTAGTTAAAGTAACACCAGTGTGTGTTGCTCCAGTGTGTGTGGCTTAGCACTTGCTGAATGTTACTTCCAACATCAGTGTCATCATGAAGGGAGGGGATATTCCCTAACAATAATTATTACTGTCTCTGTATAGTACTCACAGCAACAAGAGTAGGAGGAACAACAGGCTCCTGAGCTTTTGTGGGCACTGCAGCCGCCTCCTGTGGAAACATCATGAGAGTCAAATATCATCACACACACATCATAATGATTGTATGGTTTCGGTGGTGGCGTACGGTAAGGATGGAGGGATGGAAGCCAGTTAGAACAGATAAAACCCTGCAGAGACACACCGTCACCACAGAATGAGAAGACAGAGGGACAAAGATACAGAGATGAAGATAGGAGGAGAGAAGAGGAGGGAGGTGAGCCAGGTGGCTGTTTCTTCATGAGGCGGGTGAGCTCTGAAGTGAAGAGATGTCTGATTGGCTGTGGCGTTACGGTGAAGAGGAGGTTTTAACCAATGGGCACGCACGTGATAGTCCACACAGTGTTAAATGGGAAGTGAAGACAGAACCATAGAGAACCATAGAGGGGTCAGAGTACCAACCTGAGGCTCCCAGTCCTCAAACTCCTCCTCACTCACTGCATACGCCCCCCCTGTCTGTAACTGACTCTCATAAAGACTCTGATATCTGGGGTCTTTAAATGGAGGAGGGGTCGGCTCTGGCGTCACTCTCATCTCCACAACTTTACGAGAAGGACTGGGAGACTTGACTGGCTTGATGATCTTTCTAGTAGTAGAGGGAGAGGATAACTCTTTCTGCAGTGTGGCAATAGCAGAGCCTGCCCTGGAAACCTGACCAACCCAAGGAGAACAGCATTACCATCCAGACATCAACACAGAGCATCAAATATCCACCGTTTTGTTTGTTTTTGTTTGTTACTGAAACGTGGGAATTAGATTTGGTACTGCTTGAAAATATTAAAGAATATTCCAAGATAAGAATTTATATATATATTGTTTTCTTAAAACAACAGAATGTGATGTAATGTGGATGGGGGACATTGAAGAATTCAAAGTGTAGCACACTACATAACCAAACAGTGTGCGTGTGAAAGATGACATGTATGTTTTGATCACTGCCATCTGCCTACAGTTCCTGTCCTTACCTCATAGCTAGCACCAGGTTTAGGGACAGTGACTTTAGAAACTGTGAAATGTGGAACTGGGGACGGGGCTGGACCAGTGTCCACATGGGAGGTGGTTTCTGTAGCTCCCTGTATCTAGAGTAACCAACAGAGTTCACATTGTGTGGTTACAACCTCAAGATGACTTCAAGAGCGTGAAATGTGAAAGGTTTCAGGTATTTCTATATCTAGAAAATATTGCAAAAAAAATGACACGTTTATAAAGTGATTTCACCTTAATTTAATGAAGCTTTTGTCATCATATTTTAAGTGAAATTACCTTCCTGCACTGGCAAATAATTTTGCTTATTTCAAGAAACCTTTACTTGTTATATGATAATTTAATTTAATTCAAAACATTTACATCAAATGGGCAAAATCTTGAGAGTTCACTGATCCAAGATTGTTTATGTTCTTATTCATGATTGTTTCTTGGAGAGTTGTGATGAAAGGAATTAGACTGCTTGGAGCCAGAAGAAATACCAGCCAATGTAGTATGACAGTTTCTTATACAGTAAAATGCCTTGAAACAGGCTCGATACGTTTGAGTAGAAGATCAAATCTCTTGCTAAGCTTGTCATTTTTCCGCACTGAAGGCCTATCTAACCTGGGACACCAGAAGGGTTGAGTGTTGAGCAGCAGTGGGCATTGGACCAGCCTGAGTTTTCACTGTCCTGCTGGCCTGGTACTGTTGTTCAACAGCCATGGTGGCCTGCTGTCTTAACTCCAACTCTACAGACTCCTCTTCAGCTCGACCACCCTCCACATGCACAGGCTGACGGACGCGAGCGAGGTCGACAGCAGCCACCACTGTGGCCACCGCCCCGGCCTTTTTCCCTCCCTCAGCCTGGAGACACAACGAGCAGCGGGTTGATACAGCACATAGATCTCAGGACATCCATGGCAGTAGGTTGGTGAAACAAATCAGACAAAAAATACAATACAAATACAAGTAGTACATAATACAGCATGTTGCCAAACATCTGCTTATCTGGTGGGGTTAGTGCATGGCACTGTCACTGAAATGAGAAATAAGAGGTGGCTGAGCACCAATGAGCTACAGCTTATGTGCTTTGCAAAAACACTCAAGTGTTTGACATGCAAGAAACAAAACAGAGAAAAGGGCTCAAAGCAAAGAAATAATAACGTGAACAACAAAAACTGTGGTGAAAGAGCTGAAGGTGACATGAACACCAACATTGTGTTGCAAAAAAGAGGTAATGAAAGTGCTGAAAATAAGATAGAGAAGAAGAATCATGACAAGGAAGAGAGTTGTGTCCACTCAGAGATCTACAGCTACCTGCTCCTCAATCTGCTGGAAAGCAGGGCAGATATCTTGCTTAACATCAGGGTGAAACTCTCCTTGGTTAACAGCAGAAGAAATCTCTCTATTCTGACCAAGTGAGATGTCTTGGTTGTCAAACGGGAACATCTCTTTTCTCAAACCAAGGGAGATGTGTTCTTGGTTTAAAATAGGGGATGTGTCTTCATGGTTGAAAGAGGAGAAATCTTCATAGAGTACAGCTGGGAGGCAGTGCTGGGGATTTAAACCCAACTCCTCGATCAGCATCTCCAGATGACATTCATCAGGATCATCCTGCACTTCAACTAATGGTGTTACCATTTCCTGTGGTGTGACCCAGTCCATCTCCTGGCCACCAACAGCCTCACCAGGGAGGATGTTTGGATAGTCAAAAGTGTCACGGATGCCCCAATGACTTGTATTCAGTGAATCATCATAAAAATCCATATCAATGTGATGGTGGATTTCAGGGTCACGGATAATTTCCTGATGGTTCTCAGGACCATTCTCTCCCTCGGTATTCTGGGTAAAACCAGTGTCATCTGGCAAAATGGCTGATTCTGACTCCATTCCTATGGTTTGAAGCTAATAACCACATCAAATGGGTTAATTTAGGCATTATGGTTATCATGGGTATCATACTAAGGTTAATTGTCAATGAAGGGAAGGGTTGTTGGTTAATAATGGAGATATATGAGGGATATATTAAAAAGGGTTGAAAAAACTGTAAAAAAGTATTTAACAAAATACTGATAGAAAAACATTCATATGGAAATGAGAATAATGGAAGAAATAAGAAATAGTCAAAAAAAGACTGGACTATAGGGTTGCTGAATCCAGACTACGGGACTACGGGATGGACATTTTTCTCTTTGAGCTACCTGGTCCCGTGCAGGTTGTAAGCCTACAGCGAGGGAGCTGGTGGTGTCGCTACGATGGGGACTGCGACTGCGAGCCTGATCCACCACTGCCACCACTGTAGCCACGGCCATGCTCCTACCATCATCATCCTCACCATGCTGCCTCTGACATGTGTTAGTCACATTAAAAACGCATCAGATCAAGCACTGCAGGAAGTTGTGGGCCCAGACAGGGCCCTCAAGTAGTTAAATAGATATTGAACATATAAAGAACAAATCATATTTTGATTAAAAACAATTGTCATAATGTTGTATGTCACATACATTTGTTCATTCAAAGATCTGGGTACAGGACAACGTCCATGCTACACTGCAAGTGCATCAATCACATCCATGTGCAATTTGTTCAACCAGGAGGGGAATTTCGTTTCCCCATACCCTCTCTCCAATCTAAAGTTATGAAGGGTGATGCATGGCCACCAGAGGGCGATATAGTCCCTCAGTTGGACCTCTCTCACCTCTCTGACAGCAGTGACTTGCTGCTCCCAGTGCTGCTCCATGGTGAGCTGGGTGGCTGAGGTCTGGAGCTGGGCGGCTGTACTGGTCATGCTGGTGTAGCTGGCCTCGGCCAGGTAGTCTCCCTGCTTCCAGGGCGGCAGGACGTCGGCTCCTGCAGCCAGCTGCTTCCGTGTGGTGATGGGGGACTTGACCGGCCTGATGGGGGAGACTGAGAGTCTTGAAGAGGGAGAGGTAGGCCTGGGAATGGGAAGGAGGCCACATTACCAACCTGTAATGGCTGACCTCCAGTAACCTCATCACCCCATTCACAGCTCTAAGCGTCACTGCTATACTGCTGCATTTCTAAGCTTTAAATACTTGTGTATTTATAGCATGATATGTAAAGTCTGTCTACTGTTGGACTGTTCCCCTGTAGTATACATGAGCTTACAGTTCATGTATGCAAAGGAAACTAGACACAACAGGAATAACAGGTGTAACATTACTGAATGTAATTTCCCCCTTACCTGACAGGTGTGGGAGTAGGCGCCTTCACATGTCTGACAGGTGAGGGGGACTGCTGGCGTCCGCCGGCCACCTTGGCTACCAGCGATGGTGGAGTCGGGGACTTGGAGGTGGGCTTTGGAGGAACCCGTGGGGGCGTCTTGTGTGCCAACTGCTGTGTCACGACACCTCCCTCTACCTGCATCTCCATCATGGCGGTGGCCTGGAAACTAGCCTCCACTCTCTGATGAAGTAGGACAGGAGGGTAAGAGGGGGAACGTTGTTACCTTCCCCTTGTTACTGAATTATTGGTACAGCTCCTTTAAACAGAACTGCAGCAGAAACATTTCCCACAGCTGGTTAGATTTAGCACCGAGTGTTTCATCTGGTAACATGTTTTTATCGAAGTACCTTGTTAATAAGTTATGAAGGAACTGTCATTCCCAAAGGTCTTATTTTAACTCTAATGTAAGTAATGTAAGAAATTCTCTAGTGGGATAATAAAATGTAATTGCCATATATTACAGTTATATTAGACAAGCCGCATTAGTATCTCTACCTTCTCCACTCTGGTCTGACGAGTCTGTGAAATCTGAGAAGTTGAAACCACAGTCTTGGTCTTCTTAGCAGGCACTGCTTCCTCCCCTGCACACATTGGACAAAGATGCATTATTTCAGGAGCAACAAACTTCTTCTTGTCTTCCGGTGTACGCCAAGGCCGATTCCCTGCAACCTTGTTATGGGAGTACAAGATTGAATCCTGTAAGTATTATGATTGTAATGATTTGATGTGATTTGAAATAGGGACTACTCTTAGAGGCGTTTGTTTACATGAAATTTGATTAAATGCAACTAAAGTACTTGCCAAAAATGATGTGTAACTTGTTGGATACTTGAAGAGCACAGCACTTTCCATTACCAGTCATCCATACATTTTTAGTGTGGGTGGCCCCAGAAGGAAATCCCTAACCGTGGCAGTGGTACTGACCCATGAGATGATCAAACTCATCCAGAAAGAGAGTAAAGCCTTACCCTGAACCAGTAGTTCAGCAGTAGAGGTCGCCCGTCCGCTGCTGTTTGTAGCATTTACAGAGTATGTCCCAGAATCCTCTGGGAAGGCTTCAGCAATCAACAAACTGTAAAGGTCTCCTTCTTGAACAATCCTAAAGTCGGTGGAGCTCTGTATCTCAGCTCCCTCTCTGTAGAACTTCACCACAGGTGTAGGGATTCCTGTCACACGGACATCCAGTCTCACTTGGCTTCCTTGTCTTACTGTCAAGCTCTGAAGTCTCTGAATGAAGCTAGGTGGCGCCGTCTCCGCTGTGGACAAACGTTTTGTTACGGTATTAGATAGTGAAAATTAGCCATTTTCTTTGACTTGGATATATGGTCACCTGTAACTAGAAGTTCAGCAGTGCTAGTGGCTTGTCCAGCACCATTGGTGGCTCTGACAGAAAATCTTCCGCTGTGTGCGGCGGTCACAGCAGGGATCCTCAGGACAGCGCGGCCATCGCTGAACGAGATCTGAACGCCGGGCAGAGCGGCAGCAGAAAGAACCTGGCCATCACGGAACCAGCTCACCTCAGGAACTGGAGAACCTGCGGAGATGGATCCACTTTGATTTTGTTCTTGCCTAAACAGCTCTGCTCAGCGAGCAGCTCTACAAGTCTGATCAGTTCTGAGAGGAAGACATTCCCTGTTGTACATATATCACCAAAGGCAAAATCAGTATTTTTAATTTCAATGCCTTTGTCACCCTTGTTATTGTTAAATTATAACTAAACACAAAAACGTAATTTCACGGTCCATACTGCTGCAGTTTGCATGTGTGTTGGAAGCTGGTACATCAAATCAAATCAAATTTATTTGTATAGCCCTTAATCACCGTTACAGTCTCTAAGGGCTTCACAGTGCCCAAATCAAATCAAAATGAAGCCAAACTGTGAGAGACGTTGGAGACAGTATTGGTTGACTCTTCATGAACTATGGAGATATATGTGCTAAAAGGTTCCTATGTCCTACTGAAGTGAAATTTCACATCAAGTTTCAGACAATGAAGATTGATACGATGAACAGCAGAACCACCTGCAGTTTCTTTTAGGGAAATGTGTCAGGCATAGTGTTACTCAAAGATGATTACATGCTTATGGAGAGAAATAAAATGCTTCTTACCACTAACTTGAGCCTCAAACGTTGCGGCACTACCCTCAAGTGCCACAACGCTTTGTAGCGGCTGTGTAAATGTTGGCGCCTGCGTTGACATCTTGGTCGGCACCCTGGAGAGAGAGAGGGGGTTAACTGGGTTAAGGTACTGTCTCTCTGCAACAACCAGCAAGTTGAAAACTCAAAAGCTTCATGATGTTGCCTAGTTGTACTGTGACCACCGATAGACTTGAAACCTTAGTACATATATAAAAACTGGAATATGCAGCTCTTTGACATAATACCAACAAATCAACAGGATCTTTTCTACATCATCAGTCTGTTTGTCCCGTTTGGCTTTTCAATGATGTTGGGACGTTTTGGGGGCGTGTACCATTTCCTGTGGGCGTGTCGTATGGGTGTGGCTATCAAGGTGAGGCTAGCGGCCACAGTGCAGGAAGTCACATCAACAACAACAATGGAGGAAAGCAGGAAGAAAAGAAAGAATGGTAAAGCTGAACGTTAAAAACACGGTGAACATCAGCGTTGATCGGCTTCTGCTTCAACGCCTGTGGAGGCTTCACGGTGCCGGTTACCTCAGGAGAGATGACACGATTCTTAAACTACTCACGTTATGTCTTATTCACCCTACACATGAAGACAGGCCTACTTGTACTGTCTGCCGCTTCAAGTGACATCTGTCTTTTTAACTGATATTGGTTAATGTTTGGTACATTCATATGTGCTCTCTATAATAACCAAATGTACTGGGACTGAATACAGTCCAGTCCTTTCAGCCTTTAGCGGACCAGTGTTGTTTGATATGGCATTGTGGCCCCTGGTCTATAAGCAGCTGAGAGCTTGCAGAAGTCACAGAAAGCAGCAGGGTATTTATAGACCGAGAGGGTCCAAGTCATCACTTCTGCTCCTGGTCTCTAGCAGCCCTGCAGGGCCGCCGGGCCTCAGGTTCCACCCTGGCCTCTTAACACTGACACTAGCCTGGTTTTCACCACAGGGCCAGGAGCTACATCTCTGAATCTTTTCCAACCTTTCCTGTCCTGTTTGGCTCTAGGCTCTTTCACTCTGACAGGTCAAAGACGACACAACAGCAGCTGGAGGCCAACAGCCTGTTAACTCCTCAGAAGAACCAGCTGTCATCTGAAGTTAACAGCAGAACTGCTCTGACCTCTTCATCAACAGGTCACTATCTGGAGGAAAGCTGTGGGATCTCAAAATAATGAGACTGACAACAACTCCAAGTGAAATAAGACTTGGTTTAGACAGGAGCAACCCATTGAATTACTTCAAACTTAAGCAGAACCAGGAGGGTTGTACCCTTCACCCTGTGGAGTCAATGACTACGTTTTCAACATAAGCCATATACTCAGAATAACCTCTGACTGACCTCAATATAAAAGGGGGTTAAGCTCTGCTCCAGACACACCAACCCTCATAGGACCAGGTCAGGGACTATTAATAGCCTCTGGCCTTAATGTCGGCATCACTTTATCTACACACTTTTCAAATCTGTTAAGAGGCATTTGATAAATTAACAGCCACTTGTGTCTGCCACCACCACTACTCGTAGTAGTAGTGGGAAACCTTTCCACTCACTGGATCTTTCCTTCAACACTTTTTGCCAATCTAATGTCATAAGTGTAAAAGCAGAAAGAGAAAACTCAATTGACAATCTAGATTTTGCTGTTTTGTAATTTTACATTTCATTTGTATTTTCTCTCTCAAAATCAAAATGTTCAACAAGGAGAATGGAGAATAATGGTATGAGAAATAAATCGAGGATATATCCAAGCTTACCCAATTTAAGTAGACTTACACACCACTGATGCATTTAGGTTTTCAACTTGGGAGCAGATGCTTTTATTACTCAGTTATATGAGCCTCCAGTCTTTTACAGCCTCCACAGCTCAACATCAGTTTAGATGCTGAAGATCCTTCAACTCTCCAAACCATCTAGGAAGTTCTCTATATCTATCTGTCTATCTGTCTATCGATCTGTCTATCTATCTATCATCAAGCTCTCTATCTTCTATCTATCTCTCTCTCTCTCTCTCTCTCTCTAACATTTACTCAATGACTAAAATGTGAATAGAATCAAATCCAAAATGCTGAGATGTAAACATTAACATGAACATCTGTCATTATCAATATCCGATGTCTGAACATGTTAGCTTAAGGAGCATGCTGTAAGACAGTAGCAGGCCAGTTGTAGCTAGCTAGCAGAGTTAGCAGAGCTGTTCTACTGCTGTTAATAGCATGGCTGGCTAGCTGGTGACAGTATTAGTAGCTAGTAGCCCTCACTAGCTTTGGTAACAGCAGAACCAG